>VZQC01004008.1:3637816-3698598 GCA_009823505.1 Rhizomys pruinosus
AAATCAAAGGTGTGATACAAGTGGTATTAGGTCTTGGTCCTATAGTTGACAGGAGATGTTTCAATATAAATAATTGCTTGCTATTTGCTATTTGCTACCTATCCATGGTTACCTTGCTAGGGATGTTTAGGCTTAAAGAGCAGGAAGAAAAGAACTTAACTGGAAGTGAATGACCAGAGGGCTGGTTGAAAGCTGGCCACAGTGATGGTATAGGTCTTTAATCCCACCACTTGGCATGCAGAGTCCACCCTTCTCTACACAATGAAGTCCCAGCCAGCTGGGGCTATAAGGAGACTGTCTCTCTAAAAGACATATAACAAAAATCATACTAATATGAAAAAGCTTGTCAAAGTCAATTATTTGTAAATTTCTTTGAGATTTAATAGTGAAATTATGTACTGGTTCAGGGTTTTATTTATTTATTTTTTCTGTGTGAATAAAGGTTCTTAAAATAAATCATTAATTCATGACAGCATTATTGCTGCATATTCCTGTAACAGTCATGTTGTCAGGGTACTGATTATTAATAGCTTATGCCAGATTTGCTATTAAATAGCAAATCAAATGTTTACTATTTAAGTAACTTAATCTTGATCACAAATTTTTGTTTTTTTTAAATTTTTTAATTAATTTTATTTATTTCTGTATGTGTATGAATGTTTTTGGACTCTATTATATTTTCTTTCTACATAAATTTAAAAAAGATTATTGAATTTCTGTGTATTTGATACATAACATCTCTATCAGTCTTAACAACATTTATAGCCCCTCCTCCATCAGCACCCTCTCACCCCTCCACTGGAATTCATACATTGTCATTTGTGTTAAGGTCTGTTGTGCCAAATTAGTGTTCCCAGCCTTTACTCAGTGAAAGATCATCCACTGAGCTCTAGTTAGTCTATCCAGAGTCCCTTGCTTTTTTTTAAAATTTTTTTATTAATTTTATTTATTTCTGTATGTGTATGAATGTACTGTCTGCCTGCAAGTCTGTGCACCCGTGTCATGCAACGCCGCGGAGGTCAGAAGAGGGTCTCGGATTCCCCTGGAACTGGAGTTCTCCTGGAATTGGAGTTTCAGACGGTTCTCAGCCGCCATGTGGGTGCTGGGGATCGAACCCGGGTCCTCTGTAAGAGCGGTCAGCGCTCTTAACCGCTAGGCCATCTCTCCAGCCCCTATCAAAGGAATTTTTAACAGTTGCATGCTTATTTTGCAAGTCAACAATAATTAGCTATGGGCAGAGAAGAGAACAAACCCTAAGTTTGAGATCAGTTTTGTTGTTGCTTTTTCTTTAATATTAAAACATTTTTATTTATCATTTTTATTTTATGTGCATGAATGTATTGCCTTCATGTATGTAACTGCACCCATGTCATGCAATGCCCTCAGAGGTCAGAAGAGGGCAATCGGATCCCCCAGAACTGGAGTTATAGAGTATAGAGGGTAGTTAGCTGCTATGTGGGTGCTGGGAATTGAACCCTGTCTTTAAGAGCAGCCAGTACTCTTAATAGCCAAGCCATCTCTCCAGCCCCTGTAGGTATTTTTGTTTTTTTGAGAAAGGATCCCTGTAGCCCCAGCTGGCCTGGAACTCGCTATGTAGACCAGACTGGCCTTGCTCTCATAGAGATCTGCCTGCCTCTGCCTCCCAAGTTCTGAACCATCATGCCGCTCAGCCCTCAAATGATCAATTTTTAAAATCACTGATTTGTAGTCATAAGACAAAAAGAAAGAAAAAAGAAAGAAAAGAATACATATTAGCCTTATTTGGAATATAAGACAATATTGGTAATGCTCTACAGTGACATACTTTAAACCTAAATTCAATTCTCAAACATGGGAAAAACAGCAACAAAAGCCATTACTTTACTCACCTTATTGCTAAGCATATATTTGCCCATACCGCAAGAGCTTGGATGTTGAATGAAAGCTCAGTCTTCATATTTGTTATCTGCGAACTATAAAAAACAAAGTAACTTCCTGTTGATATAAAAAGCAGCTCAGTAATTTCAAAGAAAATATTCTCTCTAGAAAACACTCAATTATGCACTAAACCACTTAAAGCACTATGATCAGATTTTAAAATAATTTTGTCTTCTTTCAGATTGGGAGGGGGAGCATCCCAGAAAGAGTCAAACAATTCTTAGATATTTGCTAGTTCTAGCATTTGGTTATCAACAAGTGAGGATTGACATTCCTCTACTGTACAGGACATCCCTAATGGCTTGATACAAAGCTATTTGAAAGGGATTTTAAATGGTTTCTGTTGGTGGTATAGACATGGTCACCAGTGATTTAGCAATTAAAACCAAAATTAATCCAAATTGTTTCTGGAGGAAAAAAAGGGCCAAGAAAAGGGATTTCCAGCTACTCTTTCTGGGTTATCTTCTTCCTTAAGCAGCTTCTTTGTTTTCTACATTATTTGGTGTGGAAAATGTTTAAGCAATGACAGAGAAATGTATTAATTTTCTTTCATAAAATAAACTAAATTCTTCCATTAACTAACAAGCATTTTCAAGTGTTATCTGAGTTCTAAAACAGCCATGGCTGGAGCAATCTTTAATTTCCAAAAAAAGAAATAACTCTATACACTAAAGAAACTCTCGGCTCCCTACTGGCGATTTCACTGCAGAAAATGTGGTGCTGTAATTACGGAAGCCACACAATGTGCATTTTACTAATGGAGACACATCTACTATGAGATGCCGCCCTCGCTCATTTGCAAACACACTTGAAAAATTGATTCCAGTGTGAGGCCATTTCTTCAAAAGAAATGAAGTCAGTCTCAAAATTAATTCTTAGAGATCTGTTGCTTAAATGTAAGCTTTAAAAGATGGCCACTGCCTAAGGTTAGATTCAATAATTTCCTTGTAAAGGATTGCAATTTAGAGATATGTGCAGGGAAAGAATTTAATTTGCTAGACTGGGAAAGGGTAGATGATTAGGTTCCATCATTTTGAAGGATTTTCTTGTAAGTTAATTATGAATCTCCTCTCTTAACAACCTGTCTACCTGAAACAATTAAAGTCCAAGAATTCTCTCACTTGATGGGAGGGTTCTGTCTCCATCCTGCATGATGACTTGGTGCCTCATGTGGGTGTGAGTACTTAGCATCTATGCAGTCTGAGTACTTGGTGCCCCATGTGGGCATGAGTACTTAGCATCTGTGCAGTCTTTTTTTCTGTGTATAAAACCCAACAGCATTTATTTTTATTATCAGTTCCCCAATAGATGACTTGTATGTGTAACTAATACGAGCTGGATGTATGGTCTAGGATTACTCTTGGGAATCCTGGGAGTTCATGTGGACTTGCTGAGGCAAAACACAATGAGAACCCCGAATACTACAATGATCCCAGAAGACAGGCAGAGAGGAGCAGGAGACAGGCAGAGAGGAGCAGGAGACAGGCAGAGAGGAGCAGGCAGAGCCTTTCCACAGAGTCAAGCTGACGATGGTGAAAGCGCAGAACCACTGACAAAGTCTTAAATGAAAGCACCTTTCTCTAGCTTGTGCTCAACCGAACCCAAAAAAGTGCAACAAAATCTGAGTCAAACATTCAAAGAAAATTTTTTTTTTGAGTCAGGGTCTCCCTATAGCCTCAGCTGGCATAGAACTCACTCTGTAGACCAGGGTGGCCTTGAACTCACAGAGATCCACCTGCCTCTTCCTCCTGAGTACTAGGATTAAGGGCATGCACCACCACGCTCCCGGCTTAAATATAATTCTTAGCTGCCATGTGGAACCTGGGAACTGAACCCGGGTCACCTGCAAAAGCAGTTGGTGCTATTAACAGCTGAGCCATCTCTCTAGCCCCCAAAGAAGTGTTTTAAATCCACTATGAGAGCCACCAAGAGGTTACACAAGCATAGCTGATAACAGGGAAGTATTTTCCGGATATGATGTAAAGTAAAAGACAGAAGGCCAATAACATTGTACCAGATGAATTCCTTTTTTTTTTTTTTAATCTTTTTGAGACAGGGTCTCCCTGTAGCCCTGGCTGTCCTGGAACTCACTCTGTAGACCGGGCTGGCCTTGAATTCACAAAGATCCGCCTGCCTCTGCCTCCCAAGTACTAGGATTAAAGGCATGTGCCACCATGCCCAGCTAGTGAATTCATTTTTTAAAAGCGTAACAACATTAATCCCAGCACTCGGGAGGCAGATGCAGGTGGATCTCTGTGAGTTCAAGGCCAGCCTGGTCTACATAGTGAGTTCCAGGACAGCTGGGGCTACAGGGAAGACTGACTCAAAAGAAAAACAACAGAGGTTTTTCTCTATATACTGGAATTATGTGTTTTGTTGGTAAGTTTATAGGTTAGTAATTCTGGTTTAGTACGTCTTTTTTTTTTTAATTTATTTCTTTCTGTATGTTTATGGGACTATGTGTTACGGCTGATTTTTCTATCGAATTTGTAATGGCTGCAATGCAACAGGAAGAGTCTGTGCACCCGGGGGGTAGGTGCTGGCAGGGATTAAGGAAAGGAGAGGAGGAGGGGAAGGAAGCGGTACTAAGGGAAGCAGGGGTAGCGAGTGAGGGAGGGCTAGGGAAGGAAGGATAGAACAGAAAGGAGGGGAAAGATCTTTGGATGGGATGAACGTCAGAGGTTAGTGCGGTCGCCCCAGGGAATAGATTGGAGCATCTTTCTTCGCTCTTCTTCTCTCTCTCGTTCGGACATTCCCCCTGCCCCTGGAACTGGAGTTCTCCTGGAATTGGAGTTTCAGACGGTTCTCAGCCGCCATGTGGGTGCTGGGGATCGAACCCGGGTCCTCTGTAAGAGCGGTCGGCGCTCTTAACCGCTAGGCCATCTCTCCAGCCCTACTACTTCTTTTTAAAAAAAAAATTCTATGATTATGCATATTTGTAATGGGAAAAAAAGTTTAAAAATAAAGAGTATCAAGCGTAGTGGCACAATTCCAGCACTCAGGAGGCTGTAGCACAATGATTTTTGAGGTCAAGGCCACTGTGGACTACATATTGAGTCCTTAGCTGCACATAATAAAGGGAGGGAGGGAGGGGAGGTGACGGGAGGGAGAGAAATGGGAGAATCACCAAACATAGGGACACATGCACGCAATCTTCGCACTCCAGAGGCTGAGGCAGGAAGGACTGCTTGCTAGCCTGGTCTTACAAAGACAGACAAGGGGGCAGGAGAAGGATGAATATGAATACTTTTACATTTTAGTGTTATAGAAACTAATTTTATTCTAAAATTCTGTATCCGAAGAATTATAATTGGTATTGACAATTTAAAAGTTGACTTGGAGATGTCTCAAGTTGTCTTAATCTGTGTTGGTTTTTAAAGCAAACATTAATCTATTCTTCAAAGAAAACTATTGACTAAGATAGATGACACAGCTCTGCTTAAGCTGCCATTAATAAAGTTGGATGTTAAAAATATGAAGCAAAAAATAAAGTCTATGACAGCCAAAAGGAAGACGTAAGAGATAGTGTATAAATTAGGCTCAGAAGGATTAAATGAGCATAGTTCAAACTGAAATAACAAGAAAATTGTGCAAATCAAGATAAATACAATGTGACATAATGTCTCTAGATTATTTTTAGAGCAAAGCCATACTTGGTAATTTTATACCCAGCTGAAAGTTCAAGGCTTTAGGCCCTTGGCAGCCTCCTAACCTCCCCACAAGGTTGTTTATTGCTCGCATTAAGCTTGCATAATTTCATGCTAGAAATATCTGACAATACAGTGTATAAACTCTAATTGCAGAGGTGAACACTACATCTTGGACATACTTCTTAAGAGGCAAAGAAAGGAACTAAGAAACCTTAAAAAATCATTTAATAGAAAATCCAGTTAAAATAATTGTGAATATTTCATACTCACAGCAGGATTTCAGACATGCTGGATCCTAGTTCAGATTTAGCCTAAACACAAAAGGGGAAAAGTTATTTGCACAAGCATTAAACTGAAGCTTTGTTAGATGACTGTCTTTAACGATCTTGGCTTAAGAGATTCACGCTTTTAAACACACATTGGAGTGTTTCTGTCTTCAGAGCCTTGCCGAATTTTCAGAATAGGGGTAAACTAAAGCACCTCCTTTAGAAAAACTTGAGAAATATTTGGCTAAAAATCCATTAAATTGTTACAGAAGGAATGATTAATATTAACAACCTCCAAATATTTTACCTTCTGTTAACATGTCTCTTTACATTCTTAGTACTTTGATCAGAGCTCATTATAACCCGACAGCTCATAATTTCACAATGGTGGATGAATGATACAAATGCTAAATCTAGATGGGCCCTCAACATTTTTTTAAAGGTTGACTTTAAACAATCAGAAGACCTGGATTCAAATGAGGTATTTGGCACTTACATTTTTTTTTTTAACATTTACTTACTGTGTGTGTGTGCTTGCACTCGAGTGTGTGTGTGTGTGCACACATGTAGGCATGTGGAGGCCAGAGTGCAACCTACAGGAGTCACTTCTCTCCTTCCACTAAGTGGGTTCTGGGGATCAAACTTAGGCCTGAGGCGTGGTGGGAAGAGCCCTCCCCTGCTGAACCATCTTAGCCCTCAATCTACATTTTCATGGATTAAACTAATAATAAGTAAACTATAGTATAAATTTAAAGAATCAGCCTCTCTAAGTCAAAATAATAATTAACAATTGTTATTTTATTATGGAATATTTCTTAGATGTGATATACATACATAATATATGTACATATGTATGTATAGTATGTATGTATGTATCTATACACATATATAATATGTACTTAAGGAATAAAGATTAAAAAAAACCCTACAGATTCACCACTTGGGAAACAAAACCTAAACTGGGTGTGGTGGCACTGGCCTGTAATCCTAGCACTTAGAGGCTGAGGAAGGAGGATCGTTTGTTCAAGGCCAGCCTGCTTTAAAAAATAAACACAAAAGTACATTGGATGTGGTGACCCTTGTCTTTAATCCCAGCACTCAGGAAGCAGAGGCAGGTGGATCTCTCTAAGACTGGGGGCAGCTTGGTCTATGTAGTGAGTTCTAGGCAGGCTGGGGCTAGGAAGACCCTGTCAAAACAAAACAAAAAACAACCCACAACCTCATCAAACCTCATCAATATCACCAAGAATCTCACAAAACCCTTAAATCTAGGCCTCTCTCTACTGCCCCTCAGAGGTAAGTACCACATTAAACTTGGAGTTCAGCCGGGCGTGGTGGCGCACTCAGGAGGCAGAGGCGGATCTTTGTGAGCTCAAGGCCAGCCTGGTCTACAGAGTGAGTTCTAGGACAGCTGGGGCTACAGGGAGACCCTGTCTCAAAAAGGCCAAAAAAAACAAAAACAAACTTGGAGTTCATTATTCCCCACTTCATTATTTATTCACCTATTTATTGACACAGTCTCACTTTGCGGCCCAGGTTGGCCTAGAACTTATGAACCTCCTGCTTCAGGTCTTCTAAATGCCAGGATTATACTTGTGTGCCACTGTGCCTGGCTTCTCTTCCAAGTTTTAGAAATAGTTTTACTACTCTTGTGTGTGTATCCTTGAACAAGAGCTTCTTTAGTGTTTAGAGGTTTAGGATGGTATTTATAAATGGACATTTCTGGGGCTGGAGAGATAGCCTAGCAGTTAAGAGCACTGACTGCTCCTGCAGAGGACCCCGGTTCAATCCCCAGCACCCACATGGCGGCTGAGAACCGTCTGTAACTCCAATTCCAGGAGAACTCCAGTTCCAGGGGAATCCGACACCATCTTCTGACTTCCACGGCATTGCACGACACGGGTGCACAAACCTACATGCAGACAGTACATTCATACACATACAAAAAAAAAAAATTAAATTAAAAAAAAAATGGACATTTCTGAAAAATTACCTTCTTCAGCAAAACACAGAATACAAGGAAACCTGACACAACTGTCTATATTAAAATATCTTCCAGGGCTGGAGAGATGGCCTAGCAGTTAAGAGCATTGACTGCTCTTGCAGAGGACCTGGGTTCGATCCCCAGCACCCACATGGCGGCTGAAAACCATCTTTAACTCCAGTTCCAGGGGAATCCGACACCTTCTTCTGACCTTTGTGGCATTGCATGACACGGGTGCACAAACCTACACGCAGACAGTACATTCATACACATACAAAAATAAATATAATTAAATATCTTCCATTTGGTCTTTCTTTTATCCTTTACAACAACTCCATTTAAATATTTTGCTAGTGTGTCCTAAGGAAAGCAATGCCTGTTTAATTTCTTTAAAAGTATACTGTTTCTACTTAGTGAACTCCTTTTCTGTAGCATTTACACAGAGCCTTCCCATTTTAAAGCTAAATGGTAACATGGCTACTATTCATCACATATGTGTTTAAAAAGGAAATGTAAAGCTGAGCACAGTGGCACACATCTGTAATTCCAGCACTCAGGAGGTGGGACCAAAAGATCTTATGTTTTAAGCAAGCCTGTGCTTCATAGTAATATCTTGGCTCAAAACATAAAAAAACAACAACAAGAAAAAAACCTCACAAACAACAGTGGGTGGAGATGTTTTGATCCAAATGAATAAAAAATGTTGAAGTTTCTTTCCTTCAAACATCTCTAAATCTTTTTATTGATGATCAAGTGCCCAGCAGTACTCGTAGCTAGTAAGAGTGGAAAGTGGAAAGTGTTTTTTGGCTACACAGCAGCACAATGCTGGATAAAGTGCTTCTGACCCTCTGTATCTTACCATGGTTAAAGCCACACTCCACGGGACAAGGGTGCGCAGGAACAAGCTAAAATGAAAATCCTATTGCCATCTTAGACAGGATTCAGACAGAACACTCAAGTTTTGTCACTTGTTCCCTTGATCAGGCTGTGAACACAGCTTACCAGGCTGAATGTTCCATATTCTTCCCTGAGAAAATGTGTTAGAAACCCTCGAAGTGTCGTCTGGTCTCCCCAGGTCCAGCGGGCCTGACTGAGGTAGGATGAGACGGGAAGGTAGACATAGGGCAGCAAGCCTGCAAAGAAGGCCAGAGCCAGCTTCGACAGACAGCCCGGGGAGAGTTCCTGCACCAGAGCACACAGCAGGAAGGACAATGTTTATTTGAGCCTGTAACTTGAAGAACACATCAAGGGAAACATCGAATGTGTTTGCTCAGAGCTGATCTCTCAATTCATATTAAGTCACCACAGAATACTATGTTAAACCGTCTGATTACTGTGGATTACCAGAAAATTGTATCAGCCTGAATTCCTTTCTGTGGCAGGGGAAACCTGAGAGAAGCAAATAATATTAGCAAAGACTCATGAGTATCCCGTTTGTTGCATATTTTACATTTAAAGCCGTGTCATGACGGGCAGCTGTTGCCCAGCTGGGAGCCACTTGGGAGTGGCTGCTACGTGGCTGATGCTGAACACGCTCCCAACACTGCTCTAAGGCCAAGTCACTTCCTTACCATCACTGGGAGCGGGCTTCACCCCACGCCTCTGTCACAATCACACACTGACAGTACAAGCCTTTCTACAGGAGCTGTGGGCATTTCACAGGAGCACTTGATGCAAATAGAGCTAGTTTTATCTGACACCAGCCATAGGCACATTCCTCTCTATCTACATGGAACTCTAAGGGAAATGTGTTGTTATGTGTACAATGCTATCTGATACAACCCATTTGGAGTATTTCTCATCTATAATTTCTTTTAAACAGTTTTTATTTATTATTTTTATTTTATGTGTATGAGTGTACTGCATACATGCATGTAAGTGCACTGGTGTCATGTAGCTCCCCTGGAAGTCGGAGGAAGGCATCAGATACCCTGGAACTGGAATTACAGACAGTTAGCTGCCATGTGGGTTCTAGGATTTGAACCCAGTCCTTTGTAAGAGCAGCCAGTGTTCTTAACCACTGGGCCATCTCTTTAGTCCCAATCTCACCTAAAGCAAAACAATATCAACAAAAATACATAAAGATTAAGTGCAAACGAATGTGAATTCTGGTATTTGAGAAAGATTCAAACTTTGTTTGCTTTAACATTTGAGAAAGGGAGCTCTTACAAAAAATTGGAAACTACCAATTTTTCCTTTACAAAAAAAGAGAAATTCATCTGTTAGAATGAATATAAGGACCAGTATTCACAATCACCAGAAGTTGAGTAAGCAGTTGATTTTTCTTAGCAGTTTTCAAATAAACATTCTTAATTGAAATGAAGTGTTTTTATTACAGCACTGATTTCATTTGAGATTTCCACAGCAGTAATGAGATACATAAAAATGATGGCACGAAAGTGTGCAGAAATATTTAATCTAGCAACATGCCTTTGCTATTCTTTAAGTGGTTTGAGCTGGGCGTGGTGGCGCACGCCTTTAATCCTAGCACTTGGGAGGCAGAGGCAGGCAGATCTTTGTGAGTTCAAGGCCAGCCTCGTCTACAGAGCAAGCTCCAGGGAGACCCTGTCTCAAAAAGACCAAAAAAAAAAGAAAAGTGGTTTGAAGGAAAGTAAATGTTTGTATTTTGGGAGTTATGTGCACATTATAAGGTTGGATTTAGAAAGGAAAGATGCTCTGCTATTTCCCTTTTGTGTGAGAAATATGCAGGGGCAATTACAGACACAAGGCAGTTATACAGAGACCGGCCAGTGGCTCCTCAGCCTAGCTGTGTGCTGCAGTCACCTGAAGAGGGGCTGCTTTCCCCTTCCAAATACAGAATGTTTGGTGGTAGGATCAGGTTTCAATGTAAATAAACATATACTGCCTACAAATACATACATAAACACAACATATATCTACATGTGCACACACACACACACACACACACTTTCAAAGGTTCCATAAAATTAAGCAACCACTCAAAGTTGAAACCAACTGACTCAAGACTCCTTGCTCTGCCTCAAATCACCTCACAGTGACACCCAACAAGCCTGGAACCTCTTTGTAGGCCTTATTCCCTATTTTCTGCAATTTAAATAATGGAAATGAAAACTGCACTAAAGAGTCATGGCTGTCAACATTTAATCACAGTAGCTTACTCCAGGACAAAGCCAACAGGTCCTTAGCACAGGATCTATAATTGTCAATGCTGAGTCATGCACATTTTATATAAAGTATATGGCCCTCCTTCCAGTCAACTAACAGGTATTTTCCGGAGACATCTGGAATATATCTACTCAGGTCAGAAGCCTGAAAGTAGAGCAGGCTATGTTGTCCAGCCACTCCACTAGGCATCCACTGATTTGGGAGAAAAATATTTTGGCTCCCTCAGTTTTATAATTCCATAGGCAAGTCTTCAGTGAATTATACACTTTAAAGTTATCCCTTTGTTTAAATTTATGGCTTTTGAGATAGGGTCTTGCTATGTTGCCCAGACTGGCCCCAAAATCTGTATAGCCCAGACCTCAAAATCTATGGGTAGCTATCATGAGCATGGACTGGCATGGACTAAGTTCAAAGGAATCCAGGATTCAAACAGTATAATACAATCTAATTTTATTAATTCCCACACAGGTACTAATGTTATTATGCTCCTTACAGTAGCCAAACTTTCAGTCCTGTTCCACACTCCTGAATGCTGGGATTAGGGATGTGCCGATCACACTGGATTTTGTTTACATTTATTATCAAGGGTTTATATCAAAAAACTTTATATATATATGCTACAAAACTACCATTGAACACACTTCCTGGGCTACATACCAAGATTCCTGTGTCAAAGAATCAAACATTAATAAATAAAAAATTTAAGGGGGCTAGAGAGATGCTCAGCACTTAAGAGCCCTGATTGCTCTTGCAGAGGACCCGGGTTTGACTCCCAGCACCCACATGGTGGCTAACAACCATCCATAACTCCAGTTCCAGGGGATCTGACATCTTCTGACCTCTGTGAACAGAGCAACGACACAGATGCACCTACCTACATGTAAGCAATACACTTGTACACATAAATTAAAAAATTTAGATATACTGCCTGTTAATATTCCCTATGGACTTAAAAGACTGATGTCACAAAATTCAATTCCAAGAAAAAGTTGCTCTTTATCAACTACTGTTTCCCTTTTGTTTATTTTAAGCACATAAAAAAGAATTTTATAATCTCCACATTACCTTTTTGCTTTGTTCCAAAGACAATAAAACCCAAAATATGTTAAAGCACAGTAATTACAATTATCTAAAGCTTTAGTATAATTACTTATATATTATTTCTATACAGTAATTTTATTATGCACTTTATGTGTTTTCTATTAAAATTCTGATTGTAGGTGGATACAATTAACAAATAACAAAAAGAGAAATACAGCTGAGTTTGCTCACAAAGAGTAAATAAAGTGACCCTAGCACTTGCTTTACAAACAGACTATTTTACCTTCTAAGAGAAACTCTCACAGACTCAAGGGCATTTATCCTTCCCAGTGTTTCTATCTAACCCACTCTCTGCCTTTTCCTGCCTGAATCTCCCAAAGACCAATACAATTTTTCTGTATTGCGTTTTCCTGGCATTTTAATTAATAATGACTTTTCATATTTAGCAATACCCATTTGTTATGTGTTAAATCACCAGCACGTGGAGAAAGCAGGTGACTCTTGGAGCAGGTACTCAACAAGTACCCGAATGAGTGAATGAAGCATCGCTGTATACTACCTTGTGTCTTAGAATATGCAATAAAACCATGAAGGAAATTTGATATTGTTACTCTAAGTCCTTTTTGCCTCCTCTCACTGAGGTGCTGTCAAGAATCATAAAGAAAATTATGAAAGAGGCCAGATGCTGCTGCAATCAATACTGCATAATTTTGTAAATCCTCTTGTTTTAGTCAATATTGTTAGAGCCTAAGGTCATTTATGCTTTTACTTAAAACTCAAGGAAAATCAAAGCCCTAAGTTTTCTTACAATACAAATGTTGAACTAAACCTAAATGAAATATTATTAATTTTAATGTTTATATATATATAAAATACCTACCTTCTCTTTTAGAAGTTGCAAGAGAATCCAAGGTACTATGCATAAAACATAGAGCACAATCGTATGCTGATTACATAAGCTGAGACCACAACAGAAAGCACCAAGTTTCGCTATCTGAAAAAAATAGGAAGACTAAGTTAAAAATTCACCTAATGGCCAGGCGTGGTGGTGCATGCCTTTAATCCTAGCACTTGGGAGGCAGAGGCAGGTGGATCTTTGTGAGTTCAAGGCCAGCCTGGTCTACAGAGTTGAGTTCCAGGACAGCTGGGGCTACAGGGAGACCCTGTCTCAAAAAGACAAAAAAAAACCCAAACAAACAAACAAACAAACAAACAAACAAAATTCACCTAATGGCCAGAGAGATGGCTCAGCGTTAAGAAACACTTGGTGTTTCCAGAGGACCTAGGCAGGCTTGATTCCCAGCACCCAGATGGTGGCTAACTGCCTATAACTCCCTCCCCCCTTTCCTTTCCCTTTCCCTTTCCCTTTCCCTTTCCTTTCCTTTCCTTTTTCCTTTCCTTTCCTTTTTCCTTTCCTTTCCTTTCCTTTGATTCCCAGCACCCAGATGGTGGCTAACTGCCTATAACTCCCTCCCCCCTTTCCTTTCCCTTTCCCTTTCCCTTTCCTTTCCTTTCCTTTCCTTTTTCCTTTCCTTTCCTTTTTCCTTTCCTTTCCTTTCCTTNTTTTCCTTTTCTTTTCTTTCTCTCTCTCTCTCTATCTCCTTTCTCTGTCTTCTATCTATCTATCTATCTATCTATCTATCTATCTATCTATCTATCTATCTATCTATCTTTTTGAGACAGGGTCTTCCTCTAGTCCCAGCTGGCCTGGAGCTCGCTATGTAGACCAGGCTGGCCTTGAACTCACAGAGAGCCACCTGCCTCTGCCTCCAAGAGCGCTGGGATCAAAGGCATGAGCCACCAAGCCCGGCCTAAGACACTTCTTACCCACCATGTGGGTGCTGGGGATTGAACCCAGGTCCTCTGCAAAAGCAGTCGGCGCTCTTAACTGCTGAGCCACCTTTCCAGCCCCGCATATTTCTTCGTTAAACTCTGTACCTGATATTTAACAATTTTGTTTCACATTTTCTCTTACTAAATAAATAATCATTTAATTTAGAAGTCTGGTTCTCTCTGGCCAGGGTTTTGGTCGCCACTGAACGTGTGTTTGTTTCATAGTTATAAAGACTCTTTCCTCTTCAAGCTCTAGGCAGGCTCTTCCCAGCTCCTCCACCTGGCCTAGGTTTGCAGTCCCCTGTCTGTTCTGTGTACTGTCTGACGTGTCAGTTCAGCCTCAGCTCCCGGCTCCACATCTGACCACAGCTGCTATCTCGTCAGATTCCTCCTCCCTCCCCAGGTGACCAGCAAGAATCCTGTTAATTTGGTTTAGCCAAAATCTCCATTTAGCCTTGAGAGTTCCTTCCATTCTTTGATCCCCTGCCTTCTCCTTAGGTAAAAATTTCCACTTTTCTTTGTATTTGGAATTGAGCATGAGCTCTCTCCCCATTACAAAATTCCATTACTGTGGACCCCATGACCGAACCTGAAGAAAGTCTGATGCAAGTTCTTTAACTAATATATCTATCTATCTATCTATCTATCTATCTATCTATCTATATATGTATATATAACTTTTTTCTTTAACACAATCAGAAAAGGTTGGTTTTTTTGTTATAATAATTTTTTCTTTTTTTTTGGTCTTTTTGAGACAGGGTCTCCCTGTAGCCCCAGCTGTCCTGGAACTCACTCTGTAGACCAGGCTGGCCTTGAACTCACAAAGATCCGCCTGCCTCTGCCTCCCAAGTGCTAGGATTAAAGGCGTGCACCACCATGCCCGGCATTGTTATAATAATTTTTTATTGATGTTTTGAATATTTCATACATCATTTCTCAAATGAGACACATTTCCTTTCCATGCCCCTCACCCCACCCCTGTTCCTGCATTCTGCCATACATGTCTTGCATCTTTCTCTCAGTCTTTTTTTTTCTTCACATTTTTCCCCTTTAATTTTCTATTACTTCAAAATATGCATACATATCCTCCACCCATATATCAATATTACAAAATCTGAACATAAGTCGTAGGTTAATTCTCAAGCCCATTAAGGGAGTCACAAAAAAGGCTGTTTTAAACAAAACACTCTAATAGTATTGGGGATTTATGGGGATCACAGCTAAGCTGCAGTGCTTTAGGTGTGTACTGAGAACACAGGCAGCCTGAACTAAGGTGCTGGGACTTCTCCTAGGGGCAGAGACCAAGCCCTTACTGGTCTGGGTTCTTCACACTGCAGAGGACGGGCAACACAGGACTGCCTTGATTCCTTGGAGTCTCTTCTCAACTACTTTGTTTTTACAATTGATACTGCTTAAAAACAATTCATAAGTTTGATCTTTTCTGTAATTAGGGAGCCATCAATGTGCCACCACTGTGTAAGATTTAAGGAGGTCAATCCAGTGCTTGATCTCATGATAACGCACAAAAACAAGTGGCGGAATTTGAATCAACAAAGCCATCTTTCCCCACTAATTTCAAAACCCCCATTCTCCAAAAAAACCTTCTGAACTCTGGGTAGGAAGAGTATCGTGTCTGAGGACTACTGTGGTTCCATTTGTAACAAAAGGACTGAGGACAGTCTCTCTACACATGCCCAGATTACCTTGACAGCAATCAAAACAGATAAAAGCTGTCTAAACCAAAGCTAAAGAGAAATTACATCTGTCTAAAAATTAAAACAAAAAGTGATTTCACTTTGATCAAAATAGGTTACCTTTGATCTCTCCTCTGCGGTCGCTGCCTGCTCACAACGGACAGTGAGCGCCATGAGCAGCCCCACAAACAGATTGTTTAAGCTAAAAACCTCGGCTGCAATGGACCACTGCCATGTTAGACGAGAAAATGAAAACACCCCCGCAGCAAGGATTCCTCCAGCATGTGAGCCAGAAAGCCTGCAAACACAGATAACATGAAATCTTCTTTCCCAACAAAAGGAACTGACTTGATTTTCCGTTCATAAACTCTACCAGCAGAAATTAGGACAATCACCCAGCCCTCTCCCAACACATTATGACTAATACATCTCTTCATGTAATAATTGCAATAGATTCTAATTAGGAAGCCCACATGTTCATGTGTCAACAAGCCTATGGACAGAATGAGGTTTAGTTCTCAGATGAAACTCTAGGACTTGGGCCAGTTCAGAAAACCAGAAGAGATGGCAGCTCAAGGTACACCTGCACACCTTCTTGAATATCCACAAAGAAGGAAGATGTCTTAGTTGAGACTGAAATATGTTTAACTATAAAAATTAATGAAATGGCAAAGCATCTGTTTAGGAACATTCAATTATCACATTTCATGAAATGCTGAATCCAGGTACCTTCTACCTTTTTTTTTTTTTTTTTTGGGTCTTTTTCGAGACAGGCTCTCCCTGTAGCCCAGCTGTCCTGGAACTCACTCTGTAGTCCAAGCTGGCCTTGAACTCAAAGATCCGCCTGCCTCTGCCTCCTGAGTGCTGGGATTAAAGGTGTGCGCCACCAAGCCCGGGTGGTACCTTCTACCTTTACCTCCTAGAATCAGACCAAAGGGGTCTTAGGCAAAGCATTTGATGCTGTTAAGATCTTGACAGCTATGTTCTCAATTTCTCTCTCTCTCTCTCTCTCTCCTCTTCTCTGCTTTAGACAAAGTTGAAGATAAATAATATTTTTCTAAAGAGGGAGATGAAAATGTCAACAATACCTAAAGAATCAAAGATTTCACTTGGAAAAAAATTGCTCACTCTAAAATGCCATGCATTTAAGAGTCCATCAAGAACTAGCATCTCGATTCTGAGATAGAATGTGGTACTGTAACAAGTCTGAACGTACTAGAGTGTTTTTAACTCACACAATTCCCACCCTGCTATAAATCTATAATCACAAAACTTAATGTAATGATGGAATAGCTCCAGTGTTAGGAAACTGCATGTGCATTTAAAATATTAACTGGCTCCAGTCATTTGTTTCCAGCTATTTTATTTTGTAAAGAAATTAAAAGTAGTTCTCGGGGCTGGAGAGGTAGCCTAGCGGAAGAGTGCCGACTGCTCTTGCAGAGGACCTGGGTTCGATCCCCAGCACCCACATGGCAGCTGAGAACAGTCTGAAACTCCAATTCCAGGAGAACTGCAGTTCCAGAGGAATCCGAGACCCTCTTCTGACCTCCTTAGCATTGCACGACACGGGTGCACAAACCTACATGCAGACAGTACATTCATACACATAGAAAATAAATAAAATAAAATAAAATAAAATAAAAAGTAGTTCTCATGATTTCAATCAATCATTATAGAGAAAACCCAAGTTACACACATTGCAAGGGGGTGGGGGTTTATCTCAATGATAGAACTCATGCTCAACACTCACAAAACCCTAAGGTTGATCCCCAGCACCAAAAATAAATAAAATTCTCTATCATCAAATTTGTTTTTAACTTTCTGTTTGTTCTTTCCTTATAAAAAGCAGCAGCTTCCTATTTCCTTCGGAATTTCCCACTTTCCCAGAGATCCTGATTCAACTGACACAAGGTCACTTCTTCCTGTCCGATGATTCTCCTAAGTCTTCATTCCTTTGGAGTTGCATCCCCAGCGCCTCAGACCCGAATTACTTCAATGCTTCTCTGCCTTGTCATCTGTTTTCCAATCTATATTGCAACATATCAAATTTCCTAAAACATATTCTTTATGACTCTCCAACTCAGCCTGGAGTCTTAGCTTCCAATAAAATGGCTCATTACCGCTATTACAGCACTATCTAGTCAAGTGCGACTCCCTAACATGGGACGTGCTGCTCCTGCTGTAACCCTGAACAGAATGCCCTTCCTATTTATTCCTAGCTACTCTTTCCTCTAATTTCTCTTCAATTCCCAGGTTTCTAGCCCATCTCTGAATATTTCTAGCATCTAACTCTTTGCATTGTCTTGATATTGATCTGGAAATGTGAATGAATTTCGTTTATCTTAGAAGTATCTCCGAGCACACAAAAGTAAGAGAGTAAATTAGCCTTTTAAATATTTCTGGGTTTTGTTTTGTTTGGAGACAAGATGTCATTACATAGCCTGACTAATCTCGGTCTCATTACATTACTCCTGCCTCAGTCTCTTGAGTGATGGGATTCTAGGGGTATGCCACCACACCTGGCTTTATTTCGAACCCATTTTTTATTTCTTTTTAACTTATTTATTTATATGTATATTAGTGTTTCACCTGCATGTCTGTAAGTGTACCAGGTGTGTGCCTGGTGCCCATGGAGGCTGGAAGAGGTCAGATACCCTGGAATTGGAGTTATGGATGGGTGCTGGCCCCCAGTTAGGTACACTGGCTTTTTCTGAAGATTCAACAAAACTTCCCAAGCCCAGATCAGAACGGCTGTGAAACAAACTATGCATCCTTAACTTTCCTCAGTGTTAGAGAAATAATATATGAGGCTACAGAGTAAAGTTACAGAAAAGAAGGTAAACACTCACCATAAGAAGAGTGATGGAAATGAAATGTATAATTTCAATCGTTAGCACCAAAAGAACTTGCTCAGAATGCAAACCAAGCTTATAGGAATGGGGCTGTAGTTCTAAAACTAGTCAAAGACAAAAAGGTAATGGGCTTTTCAACAGCAGAGTTTTTAAACAGCAGAGTACAAGAGGCTGGTTCCTCTATATCCCAGTGAACACCTCTCTGCCATTTTGTAATTCTAGCCAGTGTAATAGGTGTAAAATGCTATCTTGTTGAGATCTGATTTGCATATCCCTAATGGGTAATGATGCAGAGCATCTTTTTCTGTGTTCACTGCCGTTTGTATGTTTTTACACACTGGGCCGTCATATTGGCCCTGTCCAATTCTTAAGTTGGATTATTTGTTTTTTTTTATTTTATTTATTTTTGTATGTGTATGAATGTATTGTCTGCATGTAGGTTTGTGCACCCGTGTCGTGCAATGTCGTGGAGGTCAGAAGAGGGTGTTGGATTCCCCTGGAACTGGAGTTAAAGATGGTTTTCAGCCGTCATGTGGGAGCTGGGGATTGAACCCGGGTCCTCTGCCAATGGCAGTCGGTGCTCTTAACCGCTAGGCCATCTCTCCAGCCCAGGTTTTTTTTTTTTAAACCCAATTGTAGAGTTTTTTTTTTCTTGCTTTTTAATATAGTTCTACTAAACACAGTCAATTGATTGCTTGCCATCTAGAATCCTCCCAGAATACTAACCCTTCTTTATTAAACTCTCTATTATCTTTTCAGGGCAACTGTGAGGAAATCCCGAGAGTAAATGCTGAAGTGCTCTTAATCTTCTGGAAGGCAGAGAGGAAGAAGGGCTGCCTCTGAGAGCAGGGATCTGCATGTGCATCTGTAGAATCCTTAGCTTCCATTCTTTTCTCTTTTGAGACAGGCTCTCATGTAGCCCAGACTGGCCTTGAACTTGTGCTCCTCCTTGCTCCAGATTTTCAAGTGCTGGGGCTACAAATATATGCAACCAGATGTGGCTTTTAAATTCTCCTTAACTATCTCCATACTTATTTCAACACAGAACATGCAAGACAAGGCAGCACAGGCTCGCAATTCTAGCATTCAAGAAGCAGAGGCAAGAGAATCATGAGCTAAGAGCTTGCTGGGCTCATGAGTTCTGGCCAGCCTGTGCTTCAGAACAGTCACCAAAAGCAAATGCGGAAAGAGGTGGAAAATGAAACATTTCGAAGGCCCCATAATTGAGTATTAATAATTTTCATAAAATAATCTATGTAAGCTCTACCTATATGCATGTTTTTTTTTATCTCAACAGCATACTATATAAATCAAACTCTGAATTTCTCTTAAATGCAAATACTGCCTTTACAAGTTAGCTTTATAAAATTTAATCGCAACACTCAGGAGGCAGAGACAGGTGGATCTCTGTGAGACTGAGGCCAGCTTGGTCTATATAATGTGAGTTACAGGCCAGCTCGGGCTACAGGAGGACCCTGTCTCAAAACAAACAAACAAACAAACAAACAAACAAAAAACTAGCTTTATGCTAAGGTTCAGAATCAGTATTCGTGACTGCATAAACTTGTAACATGTATGAATTGGTGGATTAAGAAAAGTGAGGTAAGGTAACTGGAAACACCTCCTATGAGAAACCTCAGCAAGTTCAGGAAGGATACCTATACACGGCTGTGCTCGGCCACTGAGCTACATCCCCAACCAAACATAAGGCTTTGCGGCAGCAACGAACGCTCTGCAGTTTGGAGACTGCAGAGCCTTTGGCTATGAGTGGCAGCACCGTCCATCCTGCAGAAATGCCTACAGCAGAAAGACAGAGACAGAGAGTTCAAGTAGTGAAGGGGGAGGGGGATTGGCTGGGGAGGAGGTACATGAATTGGCAATACGATGGAAGAGAGAAAAGGAAGAGCGAAGGGGTGGAGGGCTCGGTTAAAGCAAGGACACTGTGGGGCATCAGAAAAATGAGCCACCTGAAAGCTAAAGTATGCCAGACAGTAAAAACCAGGTTTGGGAAGGGGAGATCGAGTGGTTAAGAGGCTGGAGTTATGGAAAACTAGACTCTTACTAAGAGCAACTCGTGATAGAAAGAGTTTAATAAGGCTGTCTTCAGCTTCCTAAGATTTCCATTAAAATTAAATATTTGTCCTCAAGCCAAGTGGTGGTTGGTGCACTATGCCAATGCAGGCTGAGCACACTGCAGGGACACGGCTTACATGGATGTTCAGAAATGGGATCTCTGCTCCATCTAGAACACGGCAGGCAGTGCCTGTGATTTTCCTGGCCAGAAAAATCAGTAAAGGAAGGATGAGTATTCTCTCTCTTCAGGCTTTGGAGATCTGATTCCTTCGCTGTTTTGTAGGAGAGCAGTCTTGGTATACCTCAGCACTTCCAGACGTGCTTCATTTCACCACAGTGCTACCAAAATAAGAGATCGCAAAGTGATTTGACCTCAGGATGGGTCCAGGAAGCCAGTTCAGGGCAGCGGCTGGCTCAGCATTAGCCTCACCTTGTCCACATCTGCAGCCTCTGCCTTTTTGTCTTTTCTTACACTATTACTACTATGTCGTTCCTACTTGGGTCCCCCAGTGACAGTAGGCTTTCCCGGACACTTGCTGTGTTGTCCACACTGCTAGTGATAACGTTTCCAGGTTGTCTGGGAGTCCATAAGCCCCTGCTCTTCCTTACATAGCTATGAATCTTCCTTTTGTGTTTTCTCTGCATTGTTCCATTTTTTTTTTTTCACTAATCCTTTTTTTAACACTGATATTTGCCAAGAGTCCATTTTCCTCATGCTCAGGCAATTTCTCTTCACAGTCTTCAGAGTTTGACTAGATTTCTCCACTTCCTTGGTTTCAACTGACAACTACACATGAAAGAAACAGCCCAGCACGGTGTGCCTCCTCAGTTTCAAACTTACACATCTCCAAGCGACTACCATGTTCCTCCAAATCTGATACCCCACAGACCCTCAGTGCCAGAATGAGCAAAATGAACCACTCATCCTCTCTGCTAACCATAACTCCCTGCTATATTGCTGTCTATTTCATGATTTTCATCATTTACCTCAGTTATATAAGAGACCCGAGAGTCAGCATTCCTCCTCTCCCCACTGAACATATCACAACCTGCCACTTTTACTTCCTTTTTCTTTAATACTGTGATTGACTTACTTCAGCTATTACCAGCACCTTGCACCCCAAGGCATGGTAAGCTCCACTGCCTATGTCCACCATCACCACCAGAACGAAGGATCCAAAACAAACTCAATCTTGCACCTAATCCTTTAATGGCTCCTCTGTCATCATAACCATTAGTAGACACTCATGACCATAGTCAAGTCCTGCCATGCTTCAGTGTCGGTCTATGTGCTGCCCCTTCCTCCTCCTCCTCCTCCTCCTCCTCCTCCTCCTCCTCCTCCTGTTCCTCCTCCTCCTCCTCCTCCTATTTCTCTCCCCTCCCCTATTCTTCCCACCCTTCCCTCCTCCTTTCCTTTCCTCCCCTCTTTGGTTGTTTGTGGAATGAGGTGAAGCAGAACATCACTGTGGAAAGCTCTGCTCACCCATGGGAACCAGGCATCAGAGAGACCAGAAGAGGCCAAGGATAAGAGACCCTCCAAAGATGGCCCTCAGTGCCCACTTCCCCTAGGGGGTCCTGCCTACCAGTTCCCATCATGTATAAATAATGCCATCAAACTATGAGTCCATCAATGGAGTAACCTACTGATGAAGTCACAGCCTTCTTGATCCACTCACTTTCTACAAGCTGCACCAGGACGAGGTGGAAAAAAGTTCAGTGGGAGGAAAAAGGGATAAGAAAATGTAATGAGGGGATATGACCAAAATACATTATAGACATGGATGATATTGTCAATAAGTAACTTAATAAAAGTAAAAGAGAAACCTATTGGCTGGCCTTTAGCATGTGACTTTTTACAGAACATTTCAGACTCAAATCATAACACAAGCTCTTTCTCCACCTCTGGATTTCTTTGAAAAAATAAATAAAAATAAAAAATGTTCTTTATGCAAATATTTCAGTAGTCTCCACAAAAGAATATTTAAAGATTAAAATGATTAAATGAATATGAGTTTCTAGACCATATATCTAGATAGTTTGTTTCTCTTTCTCTGGAGCAGTCTGCCTTCACATGTCTAACTCTCAATTTGAATCTTATTTACAATTCAATATAAGGCATCGGCCTTTCTGGTCTTTTTTTTTTTTTTTTTTTTGTATTTTTGAGACAGGGTCTCCCTTTAAGTCCCAGCTGGCCTGGAGCTCACCCTGTAGACCAGGCTGACCTTGAACTCACAGAGTGCCTCTGCCTCCTGAGTGCTAGGATTAAAGGCGTGTGCCACCACGCCTGGGTAAGGCATCAGCTTTTCTAAGTTTTCCCTAAAATACTTTTACTAAGATTAGAGTAGTTCTCCTTCCTCTAGGTTGTTAGTCAATTAAATGTAGTAAATAAATATTCTTTATTTCTAAAAAATTCTGAAGTACAGGCATCTCTCTCTCAAACATACACACACACACACACACACACACACACACAACACACAGTGTGTATATTTGTAGAAAAGCTGAATTTGTGAAAATTTTTTTTTACATTGTATATTTTATATTTAAGACACAATCTTAAAGTTTCAATGGACTCAGGGTCTGGAGAGATGGCCTAGCGGTTAAGAGTATCGACTGCTCTTGCACAGGACACGGGTTCGATCCCCAGCACCCACATGGCAGCTGAGAACCATCTGAAACTCCAATTCCAGGAGAACTCCAGTCCAGGGGAATCCGACGCCCTCTTCTGACCTCCGCAGCATTGCACGACACAGGTGTACAGACCTGCATGTAGACAGTACATTCATATAAATAAATAAATAAATAAATAAATAAATAAATAAATAAATAAATAAATATTTTTTTAAAAGTTCCAATGGATTCCAAGGAGGAATGGTTCTAACAATTTTCCAACAATTTTCTTTTCCTTTTTTTTGAAGTACTGGAGCTTGAACCCAGGGCACTGAGTATGCTAGGCAAGTTCTTTATGACTGAGCTATATTCCCATGCCAATAACTTTCAAATCAAGCTGATAGTTATTTCATTATTTAGAAAGAAATCTTGGGTTGTTGCCAGCCTGATGACCTGAGTTCCATCCCATGGAGCCCTGTGATAGAAAGAGAACCGGCTCCCTCCAGCTGTCCTCTGACCATCACATGCGCAGTACACCACCGCATGTGTGTGTGTGTGTGTGTGTATAACTCACATATACAAATAAATAAATGTAATTTCTAAAAATAAACTAATCTTTTAACTGCAAAAAGACAAAAGGTATTTTGGTATTGGGATAAACTTTAAGAGCCATGTCCTTAAAGGTTTTATTCTTTACAACTATAAAAATGTACCTTGGCAACAAATGAAAGCAAGGGAAAAATTAAAGGATTCATTAAAGGATTCATTCTGGGTTTGTTATACTGGCTAAAAAATTAAAGTGATGATGCTGGGCGTGGTGGCACATGCCTTTAATCCTAGCACTTGGGAGGCAGAGGCAGGTGGATCTTTGTGAGTTCAAGGCCAGCCTGGTCTACAGAGTGAGTTCTAGGACAGCTGGGGCTACAGGGAGACCCTGTCTCGAAAAGACAAAAAAAAAAAAATTAAAGTGATGTGAATATGGATATATCTTCTAGGAATGATGACATATTAATTTAATCA
This sequence comes from Rhizomys pruinosus, assembly GCA_009823505.1. Lineage (NCBI taxonomy): Eukaryota > Metazoa > Chordata > Mammalia > Rodentia > Spalacidae > Rhizomys > Rhizomys pruinosus. The sequence goes on from VZQC01004008.1 coordinate 3,661,904, forward strand.
TTCTGTACTTTAGTTTTTATTTATTTATTTATGGTTGTTTGGAGACAGGGTCTCCCTGTAGCTCCAGCTAGCCTGGAACTCCCTTTCTAGACCATGCTGGCCTTGAACTCAAAGAGCTCTGTCTGCCTGTGCCTCCTGAGTGCAGGGATTAAAGGCGTGTACTACCCCTCTGCCCCGTCTGCTGTATTTTAATTTTTTTAATACCTTAATTTAAAAATTTTGTTATTTTTATTTTATGTGAATGACTCTGTATTGTCTGCATGTTAAGTGCACCTGTGTTATGCAATGCCCTTGGAAGTCAGAAGAGGGTGGTGAATACCCTGGAACTGGAGTTATGGATGGTTGTCAGCTACAATATGGGTGCTGGGAATTAAACCTGGGTCCTCCGCAAGAGCAGCCAGTGCTCTTAACCACTGAGCCAGCTCTCCAGCCTCTATACTTTAATTTTTAAATATTATTTTGGGATGACAACTGAAATAATTTACACAAAGAACACTTGTGACTTTTGTATTACTGGATTTATTCTTTATTTACAAAATAAGTATTTCCAAGAGAATAACAAAATAGAGAAGGTTCACAGTTACTCATGTTGTCTTTCACATACTAATGCATAAAGAAAGTTCCCAACTATTTGTCAAAATTCAAACGAAATTCCCATCTGTGTTACTGAGCCAAATATCAATGAACCCTTGGTGTCACTAAGGCACCGCACCCTTGCAATACAAAAAATGTTCAATGTGCAGAAGGCTTACCTACATGATGCCACAAAACTCTTAATGGTGAAACTGTCTAGAAGTTAGACTGCTCTGAAGCCTGTCAAGTAGAAGAAGTGATTGAGAGTCACTGTTATCATCTACTTATGAGTATAAAAGAAGTAGGATTTCCTATGAGCCTGTAAAATTCCTCAAGTTTCCAGTGACTGCACTGTCCTTTTTGAATACTGAGTACTTTGTTATGAGCCCTGTAATTATCATTCCTATCAATGAAGGAGTATCTTGTGATTAGACAAGTTAGTTGAAATTTCTTTTTTGAAATAACTTCAATCAGAACATAGACTTTATACCACTCCCCTGTCCCCCCAGGGGTATTACATGTATTAAGTTTTTTCTGTAGAGTTAAATTACATAAGTAGACTAAAATGTTATTTATAAATGTTCCTACATGTATTAACTGGTCCATGAATTGAGAGTCTTAATTTCTAGCTAAGAAATCTGTGCTTGTTGCTCTTGCCGAAGACCTGAGTTCAGTTCCCAGCACTAATATGGGATGGCTCACGAGCACCTGTAACTCCAGCTCCAGGGTTTCCAACACCCCCTTTGGCATCTGTGGCTACCTGCACATGTGATACAGCTATACATACATACACACGAAAAAAAAAAAATCCTAAAAAAACCCAAATAGATGGAAACAGGGCATGGTAGTACACATCTGTAATCCTAGAACTCAGGAGGCTAAAGCAGGAAGACAGTGAGTTCAAGGCCAGTCTGAGCTGCAGATTAAGAAGACCTTACCCCAACAAACAAATTAAGGGCTAGAAAGATGGCTCAGTGGTTGAAAGCCTTGGCTGCTCTTGCAGAGACCTGAGGTTTGGATCCTCGTGCTCACATGGTGGCTAACAACCATCCTAACTGCAGTTCCAGGAACTCCTCTGGCCCTTTTCTGGCCTCAGAGGGCACTGCATGAACAGGTGCACTTACATAGACACAGGCAAAACACTCATACACATAAACAATGTAAACATAAATAATTTTAAAAATTAAAAAAGAGGAGGGATGTCTAATCTGACTAATATTTAAATGAGTTTTAAATAAAAATGAGCACTATTTAAATTTTCCTTTTATTCTCTTGAAAAAATCTGTATAAGTAATTATTAAAAAGCAAATAAGGAATTAATAATGTTAAGATAGAATCTTGAGGGGGCTGGAGCGCCGACTGCTCTTGTAGAGGACCTGGGTTCGATCCCCAGCACCCACATGGCGGCTGAGAACCATCTTTAACTCCAGTTCCAGGGGAATCCAACACCGTCTTCTGACTTCCGCAGCATTGCATGACACAGGTGCACAGACCTACATGCAGACTATACATTCATACATATAAAAAATAAATAAAATTAAAAAAAAAAAAAGAATCTTGAAAATCCTTAATTTCATATGGAAAAACAAAAGACCCTGAATAGCCAAAGCAACCCTAAGCAAAAAGAGCAATACAGGAGGGATCTCTATACCAGACTTCAAACTATACTATAGGGCTACAGTCATAAGAACAGCCTGGTAGTGGCACAAAAACAGACCTGTAGACCAATGGAGCAAAACTGAAGATCCAAACTTGAGCACATACAATTTCAACCACCTTATATTTGACAAGGGGGCCAAGAAGACTCAATGGAAGAAAGACAGCATCTTCAGCAAATAGTGTTGGCAAAACTGGATCACCACTTGCAGAAGAATAAAATTAAACCCCTACCTCTTGCCCTGTACAAAAATCAATTCCAAATGGATCAAAGACCTCAACACGAAACCCAAAACTCTGAAGGTGACAGAAGAAAAAGTTGGCAGCAGCCTACAAGACACAGGTGTAAGAAAAGACTTTCTAAATTAGACAGCAGCTACACAGGAAATAAGGTTGACAACTGACGACCTCATTAAATTCAAAAGCCTCTGTACAGGAAAAAAAAAATCAATGAAGTGAAGAGAAAACCCACAGAGTGGGAGAAAACCTTCACCAGTGATACATCTGACAGAGCATTAACTTCCAGAATATATAAACTACTCAAAAAACAAAGAAGAAAAACAAATGACTCACTCAAAAGATGGAGTAAAGAGCTGAAGAGAGACTTCATAAGTGAGGAAATAGAAATGGCTGAGAAACATCTTAAAAAGTGTTCAACATCAGCCAGGTGTGGTGGCGCACACCTTTAATCCTAGCACTTGGGAGGCAGAGGCAGGTGGATCTTTGTGAGTTCAAGGCCAGCCTGGTCTACAGAGTGAGTTCCAGGACAACTGGGGCTAAAAAAAAAAAAAAAAATTTGAAAAGACCAAAAAAAAAAAAAAAAAAAAAAAAAAAGTATTCAACATCACTAATAATTAAGGAAATTGCAAATTAAAAAACTTTAAGATATCTCATCATCTTACTCAATAAGACTGGCTAGGATCAAGAAAAAACAAATGATACCAAGGGCTGGCGAGGTTGTGGGGAAAGGGAAACACTCATCCACTGCTGGTGGGAATGTAAACTCATACAACCATTATGAAAAGCAGTGTGGAAAACCCTTAAAAGACTCAAAATGAGCTTACCACCTGACCCAGTCATACCACTCCTGGATATATACCCCAAAGACTCATCCTACTGCAGAGACACATGCATAGCTATGTTTATTGCAACTCTCTTCACAATAGCGAAGAGCTGGAACCAACCCAAGTGCCCCTCAACTGACGAATGGACAGAGAAAATGTACCAACATCTACATAATGGAGTTCTATGCAGCAGTAAAGAAAAATGACATCATGAACTTTGCAGGTAAATGGATGGAACTAGAAGATAGCATGCTAAGTGAAGTAACACAGTCCCAGAAAAACAAAAGATGAATGGTATCCCTCATCTGTGGATGCTAATGCCAATTACCAAGTTGTAAGGCAAAATGAGCAACATTAATGTGATCTGAAAATAACTGTGCCCTTATATTGTGAATCCCTTAACAGGTTCTAGAATTAAGCTACCATTTATTTTCAGACTTTGGAATTTAGGTATATGGGTGGAGGGTTTGTATGCATATTTTAGAGTAATATAAAAATCAAAATGAAAAAATGTGAATCCTGAAATATGATTTTTTAAATAACATAGTTTGTTTTCAGACAGCATAATTTTAGTATAGGTAAGACATATGTGTATGTATATATATATATATATATATATATATATATATGCATAAGTTGAAGCAACACAAGTTGGAGGGAATAACAACAACGAAAGAACTGGGACAAAAAGAAAAAGACTGAAACAGTGAAGTTCTCCCCCAAACAATAATCCTCTGCTTTGAAAATAACAAAACTGTGGAAAGATTCAGAAAAACATGCAAGACATATTTGGCAGAATGCATGAGCTCTGGTGGGGTGGGAAGCATGGAAAGGGAAATGAGTCTAAATTGGATTGAGAAATGATGTATGATGTATGAAAAGGTTTAATAACAATAAAAAATTTAAAAATGTGAATCTATAAATGTGTTTTGGAATTAAACTAGAGTTTATTTTCAGACTTTGTAAACCTGGTATATGTGTGGAGTATATATGTGTATATTTTGGAATAATATAAAATTAAACGGAACAAAACAATAAAAAAATACTCTTTCAAAGATCAGACCAAAACAGCAAATTTCTGGATCAAAAGAGTTAAAAAGACTGAGAAAAAAATGGAAGACAGGACTTAACATATATGGCAGAATGCATGAGTTCTGGTGGGGGCAGGGATGGGGAAGGGGTCTAAATTCGATTAAGAAATGTTGTATGACATGTACAAAAGCTCAATAAAAAATTAAGGGAAAAAAAGATAGAATCTTGAACTAAAATTTAGGAAAAACTAAAAAACATGCCACATGTGTGAGGTTTACAATATTTCCATCAAACTAATAATAAAGTGAAAAAGAAAAGGAATTCAAATTCAAACAGATATTGAAAACAGTCTGAAGAAACAATTTTCTATTTTATCTTAAGGATACTTTGTGATGAGTTAACTATAATATGAAAAAAACTTTTTCCTATTCTTTTTTTAAAATTTATTTATTATTTTTTATGTGTATGGATGTACTGTCTGCATGTAGGTTTGTGCACCCGTGTCGTGCAATGCTGCGGAGGTCAGAAGAGGGTGTCAGATTCCCATGGAACTGGAGTTAAAGACGGTTCTCAGCCGCTATGTGGGTGCTGGGGATTGAACCCGGGTCCTCTGCAAGACCAGTTGGTGCTCTTAACTGCTAGGCCATGTCTCCAGCCCCAGTTTCCTATTCTTAATTCAGTTTCTATAATGCGAAACCAAAGGAGGCATTGCTTCAAAAGAAATATTCATTTTTAGAATTTCGCATGATTTACAGAAAGATAAAACCTTATGAGGCCAAATGAAGATCCCACACTTTGAATGTTATTGCTGTGACAATTTTTATAACATAACAACTATATTATAAAGGGTATTACATATTGACACCAATAATCAAAACCAAGTCCTTACACTATTGGAGAGGTTTGCTTAATTCTAAGCTCTCATGCTAGTGGAGAAAAGCAAAGACAGGGATGATTCCAAATACTGAATTTAAGTCAACTGAAGTATGCTTTATTTTTGCAGTACTGGGTTTGAACCTAGGGCTGCACACACAGCAGACAAGTAAGTGATCTACCACTGAACTGTATGTCCAGCCCTCTTTGTATTCTTTATTTATTTAAATTTTTTTGTGGTACTGGGGATTGAACCCAGAGCTCTTGCATATACCAGGAAAACAACTCTACCACTGAGCTATACCCCCAGGACCCTATAGTTTTTATTTTTGAGATGGGATCCCATTAAGTTCCTAGAAAGACCTTGAACTTGCCATCTTCCTGCCTCAGTCTCTTGAGCAGCTGAGATTATAGACCTGTACTCTCAGGCCCAATTTTTTAATAAACATTTTGTATTTCATGCATAAAGATATTGTGTGGTATATTTGTAGTAAATACATTTTTTTCAATTATTCTTTAACTTTGGTTATCGCAAAAATCATGTACTTCACGTCTAGGAGAATATAGGATACGTACACAATAAAGAAAGACATACAAAGGCAGTACAGGAAAGGTGGTCAAGTATTTTTAAATTTCACCTGGATAATGCAAATAGCAGAAATTCTCCACTGAGGTAGAGAGGTTGTGATGCTATCAAGAAAGTCCATCCTGGGCTGGAGAGATGGCCTAGCGGTTAAGGGCGCCGACTGCTCTTACAGAGGACCCGGGTTCGATCCCCAGCACCCACATGGCGGCCGAGAGCCGTCTGAAACTCCAATTCCAGGAGAACTCCAGTTCCAGGGGAATCTGAGACCCTCTTCTGACCTCCGCGGCATTGCACGACACGGGTGCACAAACCTGCATGCAGACAGTACATTCATACACATACAGAAATAAATAAAAAAATTAAAAAAAAAAGAAAAAAAAAGAAAGTCCATCCTATAAGTGTGAACAGCAGACTTCTTTGGTTAAAACATAATTGCCTTCTTTTTGGTCTATAAAATGAATGAAACCTAGAGAAGACTCCTAGAAATGCTGCTGATGGTGTAGTTGTTTTCTAACTGATAGAACAGTATTCATCTGTTGACACAATGGATAAATCAGGAGGTTACAATTTACACCATTGACACGGGTTTCTATCAAGGATAAGGTGCATTTTTCTTTCCACTACACAGTATTTGATTTTCATGTGTAGTCACATATTTGTCTAACCCTCAATCAAAAGGCAAATAACAGAAACCTGAAACTCCTTCCAAACACACTTTTGATGTGCCTCATAAAATTCATGAATGTGTTTGACTTCAGTGTTGCTTGCATACAAAGAACCCTATACAGAGGGTACACTTCCCTTCCTCTACACTGAAGACTCCCACCTGCTTCATGTGGAACTGGAAGTAGGTAGGCTGTGAAGCAGAATGTGAACACTGATGGCTACTAAATTTCTATCAGTGTCACTTCCTACTGTTAACTACATAGGCACAATGGATTAGAGGAAGTATGGTACAGCAGGATGCAATCGACAGTACACTGTCATTTTTATCGTTCTGGGTCTTATTCATGAAAATGATACAAAGGTTTTCTTCTGGCTCATTCACATAATCAACACCATATTTTATTTTATCTCTCCAGGCTACACAGAAAATAGTCAAAGTGGGGACCTGGCCTACCAAAACCTAACTGCTTCTAAATAAACATTTTCCTTTGAGTATCATTCAACATTCTTGTAGCAAATATGCTGTGGGCATCTAATGTGTCCAGTTCTAGTCAGAGAGCATGAGGAGCTCAACTTTTTCATTTCTAAGTTCAGACCTAAAGAACAGAAATCAATAATTGAGGACACATCAAATTTAAGTTTCATCTTTATAGCTACTAGCACTGGGCCTCGAAAACTTACAACATTCCTTATTTATTTATTCATTCATTCATTCATTCATTCATTCATTTATTATTTATGTGTATGAGTGTATTCCCTGCATGTGTGTAAGTGTACCCACATCATGTAATGCCCATGGAGGTCAAAAGAGAGTGTTGGATCCCTTCAAACTAGAGTTATAGTTGATTGCTAGCTGCCATGCGGTGCTGTGAATCGAACCTGGGTCCTCTGCAAGAGCAGCCAATGCTCTTAACTGCTGAGCTCCAGCACCAACATTCGCATTTTAATAAATTTGTAAATAAATCCTTTTTCCACATTGATTAATATATTAAATTTATTAAAATGTCTCTGGAGTGACATCCAGAAAAAAATCCTTCTGAAGTTAGTTCTATGTCATGAGATTCAATCAGAATGAAAACTGTTTTGACCTTGGTTTTTCTGATACATACTTACTTACTAATGCTCTGAAAGGAAAATGATTATAAGTATTAGTACTGATTTAAATCCACTATATGAGAGTGGGAAAAAATGTATAACAATAAAATAGAAGGTATAAGATTATGACTAGCTTCCACAAATAAAATGTAATCAATTAATTTCCATTAGAATTAAGATTATAGGCCAGGAGATAACTCAGTAGGTAAAGGCACTTGCTGACAAGCTTGATGACCTGAGTTCGATCCCTGAGATGCACATGGTAGAGGAAAGAGGGCTGACTCCTTCAAGCTGTCATCTGACCTCCACACACATACACACTCATAAGTGTTTCTTAAAAAGACTTACATATTAACTAAAACGAAGCTATACAAAGATTCAAGCAACTTATTTTATTATATCCCACTAACTTATACGCAAATTCTCTAAAGAAAACACTGTGCTGGTCTTTATAGGTCTCATCACTTATTACATTTATTACATTAATGAGAGGCAATACTTTCTGGAGGCACAACCTAGTTCAATACACTGGCCTAGCTACAGACTACTGAATTTTGTTTGCAATGTGTACAAATACATAAGACCTCCAGATTAGCTTGCTACTCAATCTTGATAGTGTATCTAGCATTCAGTAGCAGAACTGACGCTGGTTGGAAGTATATTCCAGCATATTATTCTTAAAGGCACAGGCCAAGGCAGCTATCTCAACACACTAGGTACTTTTCAATGGAAAACTTCGAAGACACCATATCCTTTTCAATGTTAATACACTAATACGGCAAGTAAACATAAAACATCCAGTCAATAAAAATCTACAGGAGGAGGACATCAAGCCACTGCTACCAGCAATACTAGGAAACACAATGAATAAGAAACTTAACACAAGGCAGTTACTACCCAAAGTTATAGTATATTTTAGTAGTTCCATTCATTAAGATTGTTTTCTATCTTCATGACTTTGAAAAGAGGTGAGTCTATATGAGTTATATTATTTGTAATTTTAAGAAATATGTGCATTTATTAGGAGATCTGTAATAATTGATGACTACTTCCAGTGGCAAAAATCTCAGCAGGAAACAGATTTAGTAATTTAAATGTTCTATAAGTTTTTGTAATTGAGGAAACTTTTCATAATCTGACATTTGTTAAAACCACTTATTAGAAATTATGCAGCACAGTAGCTGTGGAAATATGAGCTAGCTTCACAATTATAAAGTCAGCCTATGTAGCCCTTTCCTATTGTACATAGTGGCATAAGCCCCACAGCGGCCTATCAGCTAACTGGCAGGCAGGGGGCTGCTCTATTCAAAGTGAGAGATACAAGCTGCAGGGCAAAAACCTGGCAGCTCCCATCTGACCCCACAATCCCCTACTGGTGACAGCTCCAAGCTCCATGGCAAATTAGGCCTTCTCATATTACAATTGGAGAAGACAGATTCCATTAGCAGTATCTGAAATTGAGTGGAGAGCTGCACTGTTATCAGACTTGACTCATAAGCACTGCTATTAATCAGAGCTATGATAGCATTTATATATTTCAAGCTATCTGCTGCCGCTGTGATATTCTGCTACAAAGGGTTGATGGGACTTAGGAAAGTGAACAATAGAGCTTTCTGGGAAAAGCAGAGTAAATCAAGAAAGTCTATGACTTCCGCACATTCTGAAGGGATTGCGGTTTACATAAATTTTCTCCCAATTGGAGATTGAGCTCTTCCTCATCTTACACATGGGATTTAGTTGTCACTCAATGGTAACAGCTGTGAAAAGGTGAAGCGGCCCACCGCTCAGAATATTGCCTTCGCTTTTAAAGCAATTAACCCATGAACAGGAGGATACCTGGTGATATCAAAGGGATTAGACCAGGCAGTGCATTATTAACATCTCCTTGAACTAATTCTAACTCTGACTAGCTGTCAGAAAAGACTCAACAGTCTTAAAAGAGTTTGTGCCCTGCTTTTCTACCTTCAAAACGAAGCAACGCTATTTGAGCCTAATATGTCCCCCAACTTAAAGAAAATGCAGATGAACCAGGCTCTTAATATGCTTAACTAGTCTGAGTCAATGCAACTTTAATACAAGTATGAGAGAAATATATGATCAATCAACCAGGGATCAAGACAGATCTTCTCCTGAATGGAAATGAATGATCCAGTACTTTCCATTCTTCTCCAAGTACAGTAACTTGGTGACTATTTGTTATTTATGCATAGTTACTTCTGAAATTAGGAAGAGCTTCCCATTATTCTCTATGGCAATAATCTAAAATACTCTTTGAGCTAGAAAATCCAAATGTCCCTAAGCAGGAGATTCCACATTCTCTATAATATGGCATTTTAATTTTCTATTCTTTATTGAATGGAGTCTTAATGGAAGCTATAAGAACAGCAGACATAGCGGTCAGAGCCAAGCACTTTCCAAAATTATTAGCAAATTAATTTTTAGCAGCGAATTAATGTTTAGAAATATAAAATGTAAAAAACAAGACAGAATCCATGCAGAAAATATGGGCATGAAATAACCTATTTTGTTTTAAGTATTGCTGTAATTGATCTGCAGTTCTCTGCAGTTCCAAAACACCTTTGATTACGAATGCTCTACATGTATTCTACATAATATATTGGACCTTAAGAGATCTGATTTTTTTAGCATATAGTGTTAATGATGTTAGTGTTTCTATACATGTTTCCAGAAACAGGGCCCTTTAGAATCTCTGAAATTCTGCTGACTTAATGACTAGCTTATCTTTACTTCCCTTAAAAATTTTGATTATAAAAACAAGACTTTCAGGTCTCATTGAGTGCTCGAGAAAAGTCCTGGGATGGAGTGTTCTGTAGTTCCATTTGGCCACTAATAGTTGGAAATCATCATCACCATAATATGTTGACTTTCAAGTCTATTGAGAATATATTTCTTATTCTGTAACTTGCAAAACAAATTATATAAGATATGCACTCCTCTGAGATCATAAACAAGTTAAATCTTCCCTGAGATACAGCATTTTTATACAATGCTATCAGTGATCTTTAAATTATACCAGAACATAGAAAATGTGTTTGATGTAGATGTTTCATGATAATGACTTTATATTCTTCCTTAGCTATTAAATAGGATCTAGTCTGATATTTCCTAGAAAATAACTTTGAAATATAAATATTAAGCAAAGTTAGGTGGCATTCATATTAAATAATTCTTACATTTTTATATAAATAGGGTCTATGAATTGCAAGTAGAATACTTCAAATTACACGCTATCAAATTTAAAAATCATTTACTTCGGTGGCCTTAAAATAGAAAATCCCTGTTCCTATAAAACACTAAATTAATTACACAGCCTTAATATAAAGAGATAGGGATGAAGTAACTATTATTTCATATATATGAAATAGATTAGATTAAGTTCCTCTAACATAATGCATGTTTAAAATGCCTTTCAAGGGGACAACACCTGCAGAACAGCCTACCCTGATTATTTCTAACTCAATAAACTACAGTGACATATGCAGCTTTCAGTGTGCTGTTTTACTCATATGCTTTCTACATTAGAGCAAAGAAAATAGAAATGAGTTCTTGCCAACCATTAGGAAAGACTGACAAAAAAATGCAGTGTTAATGACATCTTAGAGCTTTTAAAAGCAAGAGAAGGATGCAAGAAAAGCAAAAATTACATAGTAATTGGAAACAACGAATAAATTGTTCTTTCAATCTAAGTCATGTTTACTGAAAAAAATGGAGCTTTTTACATCAACACATTTAAACAGAAATTTGCTTTTGAAATACAATCTTTGTTTAAAAGGTACAGAAGGTCTTTATGTCCACCCCGAGAGCTAAATATAGTGAATGCTATGTGAACAATTACCTGAAAAAAAAACTAAACCTGTTAAAAGAATTAATTTACTGCACACCAGTCAGCACTAATCCTACATGTACAGTAATGTTCTCCTAAGTGATGGGCAAAGAAAGAATAAAACTGCTTCTTAGATCGAAATCCTTCAAAATTCAACAACAAAATGGAAAGATGATTTGGTCTGTAAATGAATAAAGTAGTGAAATGTTTCCTAAACAAATTTTGAGCAAGGAGGCAGCCTGTCAGGAACATATTTACTGTATGCTGGGACCGGAAAAAACACCACCTCTGCAACAGCTGCACAGAGACTGTCCTGCTGCTGGGTTTATATTCACACAAGAAAGGTTTTAGAGGTTAAGTTCAGGTCATACAACAAATGAAATTGTAACAAGCCAGCTGACATTGTATAATGTCTTCTTCCACTCAATCAATAGGCTACTGTTAGTCCTATTACCATAGAGATGGCTTCTCCTTTCTGAAGGGTGTCTATTGTTTGACAAAACAGATTTGCCACTTGAACTAGGTTGTTCCCAAAGGACATGTACCTTGTCAGTTATTTGTATTCAAAACAATGAAGTATTTTCATATTAAAATGCATGTGAGTGATAATAATGTTAGATTCTTTTTCAGAAAGAAACACAACTTTTCCAAAGTACTATATTACTAAAACAATTCAGACAGCCAGTTTGATAGTATTAGAGTTTGGATTTAAAATATCAGTAAATATAATGATTTATCATTAACACTGTACAGAGTCCAATGCTAGTGTGCTTATCAAAATTCATATAATCAAGCATAATAAAAAAGTTACTTTTAAATGTGGACAACTCAAAGGAAAATTATTTTCCAAGGCTATTTAGATTTGGAGTTTTTTACATACTATTTTTTATACTTTCTCTGTGGAACAGCATCAACAACATGGGAAAAATTACAAAAGATGTTAGAACTAATCAGTCTACTAGCCCAAGAGCATGTATAATGTCATGACACTGACATGTCTTAAAATTTCCTGTTTAAAAATAACTTATATCTTCAATACTAAACAAGTTAAGTTCCAAATTTCAACCCAGATATTTAGAAACAAAACAATCAGTTTTTCTCTCAAAGAAAATACTGGTAGATACTTAAATCATAAAAGACTCAGAAGAAATAATTTTAATCAAAATTATTCTGACCCTCTAGAAAAATTATTCAGAACACTAATCAACACAGCAGAGCTATTTTAAACATTTCCTATTAAAAGTCTGACAAGCAATGAAAATATATGAGTAATATAATGTAAGATTAAACAGAAACAAGGTAGAGAAAATTTGGCAAATGGTCAAAGCTATAATTTTTGAATCTGAACCCTTTCTAAAAATAGATTTAAAATTATATTAGCTTTTATATTTCTATAAATAATTCAAAAGGAAATTTAGAGAGAATTTAGTTAAAGCGTAATACTGTGACCATTATTATGTTAGTTGCCAAAAATAACATTGGAAGTTATATTTACTCAAATTATATTTACATTAAATTTTGTTTTTATTTTTTAAAGTTTATAAAGCTTTTAGAAGCAGTGCTTTAATAAGATTAGTTGGTTTTTCCATTTACCTGAAATTCCAGTTTGTATTTTTTGGTATCATCTTCGTAAGTATAGGTTAGACTAAGACTGGAGACAGAAACTTCAAAGGCAAATGAGTTTATCAATATCCTAAACTACTGACCAATTTGTTAAAAGCAGAGTAGCTTCCAAACTAAGAAAACCTTCTATCGATGAAGCCAGTAGGGCCTCATTTGCCTCCTCTCCCTAGGGCTGCAGTGGGACAATGTGGAAACCTTACTAAAACCATACCCCAAATGTGATTTCCTTGGTTATAACATTATTTCCAAAACCACACAGAATGTTCATATTTATACTATGATTAGATATCAGGCCCAGCCTGAGAAGCAGCTGCCCATCAGCAACACTGTGAGTAATTAAGTGATATTTACCATTTACCAAAAGATAAGCTTTATATTCCATTGCTGAGTTAAATCGGCCCATCTGCATCTTCATAAAATGACAAACCTCATTAGTTCTGCCTAAGCAGAGAACTGTGATAATGAGCTGGTGACACCTTCATCCCACTGTATGAAGCAGAGCCAACCGGGGTAACCGTTGGAGGGTTATGAAACGCATATGAAGTATTGTAAATTAAGAAAGAGAAATCACATGAGTTAAGGAAGCTACTCAAAATGAACTAGTTGACTACTTTACCTGAAAACGGTGAAGAAAAGGAACGATGCAGCTGCTGCTCCAAATAAACCACAGAGGAGATTGACTCGGTAGGCAACAGAACCAAACGGAAGGAGTGTGATTGCCACTTTAGCCACCAGCGTGAACAAAGGATAGCCAGGAGGATGGGCGACCTACAGAAACATAAGCAACAGTTGAAGGTTTTCATCTAGAAAGAAGCATCATGGGGCTCCAACTGAAAAGTAGTCCTTTTCCCAGGCAGGCATGAAAACTACGTTCTGACGACCAAAAGTCTGAAGAGGGGTTTCCTATTGTAAGCCTCTGGTGCCAATACAAATAAATATTTTCTTTAGTGGATTTGGCAGTCTATCACATGGTACATCACCTAGAGAAAGGGTGACATATTTCACTGGCAGTCCTTGAGCACTTTGCATCTAGGTTCACAGTATATTTGGGTCATTTAAAAAGGAAGTTCTGAAATACTGCCTTGGTTAGAAAGTTGAAAGACCCCGTTGCTATTGGATTACCACCATGCTGACAGTCAGAAGGTCTTGACTAAAGGGATCACACACCATAATGAAGTTTATTAAATAATAAACTTACTAAAACTGCTAACCCGATTTATTTTCTACAGCTTATACAAAATTTGGGGTGATAATAAGCCGTCTACTGTATATATAGTAAAGGCTTTGCTTTATAATTTACTTTAATTGGATTTAAAACTTTAAGTAAATTGTCACGTACTGTACTTAGAAGTTACTAAAAACTAGGGTTTGAAAATAAATTAATCTACTTTATTCCATGCTTAATTAAACTTTCTTAATTCCTAAAACTGTTAATGAGAGCATTGATTAAACAATAAAACTAATACTTACTCCAAGCTCGTGTGCGGCTGTGATCAGTTCCCCTGTGAAAAAATAATGTAAAACCAATAATTACTATTAGAGAATGACACTCCTCCAAAGTTTTCAAAATCCAAATGCTTGCATTGGGGTTTTGCATTAATTTGACTGGATAAAACTGTAAATCTGTAGAGATTTAACAGCATGAAATAGTCTAAGAGTCCTTTCTTCCTTAAGGTCTTATTAAACAAACTATCTTTGATAGTTTTTAGTGACTGTGACAGTGGTCATACAGGTGACAGTGGAAATACAGGTGGATTCTCATTTTTTTTTAATTTTTTTTAATTTTTTTTTTATTTCTGTATGTGTATGAATGTACTGTCTGCATGCAAGTGTGTGCACCCGTGTCGTGCAATGCCGCGGAGGTCAGAAGAGGGTGTCGGATTCCCCTGGAACTGGAGTTCTCCTGGAATTGGAGTTTCAGACGGTTCTCGGCCGCCATGTGGGTGCTGGGGATTGAACCCGGGTCCTCTGTTAGAGCGGTCGGTGCTCTTAACCGCTAGGCCATCTCTCTAGCCCTCATTAAAATGTTTTAAGGCACATATTAAAACTGTTAAAGTACAAGAAAATACTTAATGCAAAGTAAACCATTCTGACACACTCCTTTGGCCACCCAGCTCCCATCTCCTGAAACCAGCATTAGCATCATTAATATACCTTCTGGTTGACAGACTCCCACATTTATGCACATATACATATACATACACACACACACANAAATGAACTAGTTGACTACTTTACCTGAAAACGGTGAAGAAAAGGAACGATGCAGCTGCTGCTCCAAATAAACCACAGAGGAGATTGACTCGGTAGGCAACAGAACCAAACGGAAGGAGTGTGATTGCCACTTTAGCCACCAGCGTGAACAAAGGATAGCCAGGAGGATGGGCGACCTACAGAAACATAAGCAACAGTTGAAGGTTTTCATCTAGAAAGAAGCATCATGGGGCTCCAACTGAAAAGTAGTCCTTTTCCCAGGCAGGCATGAAAACTACGTTCTGACGACCAAAAGTCTGAAGAGGGGTTTCCTATTGTAAGCCTCTGGTGCCAATACAAATAAATGTTTTCTTTAGTGGATTTGGCAGTCTATCACATGGTACATCACCTAGAGAAAGGGTGACATATTCACTGGCAGTCCTTGAGCACTTTGCATCTAGGTTCACAGTAATTTGGGTCATTTAAAAAGGAAGTTCTGAAATACTGCCTTGGTTAGAAAGTTGAAAGACCCCGTTGCTATTGGATTACCACCATGCTGACAGTCAGAAGGTCTTGACTAAAGGGATCACACACCATAATGAAGTTTATTAAATAATAAACGTACTAAAACTGCTAACCGATTTATTTTCTACAGCTTATACATAAATTTGGGGTGATAATAAGCCATCTACTGTATATATCAGTAAAGGCTTTGCTTATAATTACTTTAATTGATTTGAAACTTAAGTAATTGTCACGTACTGTACTTAGAAGTTACTAAAAACTAGGGTTTGAAAATACAATTAGATCTAACTTTATTCCATGCTTAATTAAACTTTCTTAATTCCTAAAACTGTTAATGAGAGCATTGATTAAACAATAAAACTAATACTTACTCCAAGCTCGTGTGCGGCTGTGATCAGTTCCCCTGTGAAAAAATAATGTAAAACCAATAATACATACTTTTATTGAGAATGACACTCCTCCAAAGTTTTCAAAATCCAAATGCTTGCATTGGGGTTTTGCATTAATTTGACTGGATAAAACTGTAAATCTGTAGAGATTTAACAGCATGAAATAGTCTAAGAGTCCTTTCTTCCTTAAGGTCTTATTAAACAAACTATCTTTGATAGTTTTTAGTGACTGTGACAGTGGTCATACAGGTGACAGTGGAAATACAGGTGGATTCTCATTTTTTTTTAATTTTTTTTAATTTTTTTTTTATTTCTGTATGTGTTGAATGTACGTCTGCCATGCAAGGTGTGCACCCGTGTCGTGCAATGCCGCGGAGGTCAGAAGAGGGTGTCGGATTCCCCTGGAACTGGAGTTCTCCTGGAATTGGAGTTTCCGACGGTTTCTCGGCCGCCATGTGGGTGCTGGGGATCGAACCCGGGTCCTCTGCAAGAGCGGTCGGCGCTCTTAACCGCTAGGCCATCTCTCCAGCCCCGGATTCTCATTTTTTTGATGATCATTTTCTTTCCCAAGTTGTACTTACTTGCAAATATAAAAAATACTTTTATAGAGCATTAGTCTAATATACTGTATTTTCTCAAGAATTAAGCATGCCTTATCAAGATGCACTTCTATTTTTTTTTTTGCATTTTTTAAATTAAAACCTTTTTTTAATTGAGCACATTTCTACAAAATTTCTTAATCAAATTTAGGCTCTCCATTCCCCATCCATGTCTCCCCTCATGTCCTCCCCCCCCCAGTCAGAGCTCATGGATTCTGTCATACACAAGTCCTGTTTTGCAAAAAGATGCACGTCTGTTTTTTTTTTTTTTTTTTATATTCTCTATGTGTATGAATGTACTGTCTGCATGCCGGTTTTGTGGACCCGTGTCCGTGCACTGCTGTGGAGGTCCGAAGAGGGTGTCTGAATTCCCCTGGAACTGGAGTTCCCGGAATTGGCTGGAGTTACAGACAGTTCTCGGCCACCATGTGGGTGCTGGGGATCGAACCCGGGTCCTCTGCAAGAGCAGTTGGAGCTCTTAACTGCTAGGCCATCTCTCCAGCCCCAGGATGCACTTCTAAAGCTGGGTATGGTAGTGGTGCCCATTTTCACAGCACTTGGGAGGCAGAAGCAGGAAGACTGCCCCAAGTTCGAGGCCAGTCTATATGACATATAAAATGTGCTAATGTCTGAGGTTTGGATGCCTCACCAAGGGTACCATGCCGCCTAACTGGCATTAGTCACCTTTCTACATTGTTAGGACTCTTTAAACAATCTTCGGGGCTGTTTTGATAAGTTCTCTCGTAATATAGCTGTAAACCAATAAATCATTTTATTGCTTATATGTAGTTCCTCAGTGCTAGTGGTTATTTCTAAAATTATCAATGCCCTCACTATTTTAACCACCTAGAGCACTATTTCTGATTCATGTCTACAAGCGGCAGTACGAGACATTAGTGAATAGTAATGATTTCTGAGTTGTTGCTTATTAGGAAAGGCACTAGTATACATTTTCTGTTCTTCTACCTCCTGCCTTTGATTTCTACCTTTACTTTCTCTAGCCTGGACCACAAGACTTCAATGTATTTTTGTGCTGGAATCTTGTATGACTGCCACCCCGCTCCCTCTTTACACAACACAGAGACAGGGTCTATAACTTCTCATCAGCTGCTGTGCTACCAGTGTGTTCAGATACCTTAGAAGGACAAGGGCTTCGGTCAGGCTTTCTATGGCTTGAGGGTCCCTTTAGGTAGGCTTATATTCGTGCAGCTCAAGTTCTGGGAAATCTGAGGACCAGCGCTCCTTTGGGGTGGCCCACCCCTTTTCTCACCTATCACTCATTTTTGAACCCTGGAATATTTCTCCATCATTCTTGCCTAAATCCTCCCAGGTCTAGTTCAACTGTCACTTCCTCAGTAACATCTTTTCTCATACATGTACTTCCAGGTCCAGCATCCTTCATCAGTTAATCATTTCTCCTTCACAGAACCTGCCTGAGTCTACTTAGCACTTTCTCATACTGCGTTACTGTTTTCATTTCTCTCTCCCACTAAGTGTAGAAACATTCCCTTATCCATTTCAGGATCCTGCTAAGATATCACCACCTGTCCACTTTCTGGTCACCCACAAGAATCAAATATAAGCCCTCTGCACATAGTGCTTGGTAAAGACACATTGTCATCCTTGCTAATCAGAAACCTCATTCTGAAGGGATGACTGGATCACAAAGTCTCTAAGGGTGCCCAGATACAAGTTGCTTATTTGGGTCACTTACTGATACCAGCACCTCAGAGAATGACTTACTTTTTGTATCCTGAAAACTTCTTCTTAAAGAAACTGTATACGACCTAAACATGATTAAGAACTGTTCCCTTTGGAACTGCTTAAGGATAGGATTTTCCAGTTATACTCTAAGGGTTAGCTTTGTTTTGGCAGACTCATGTTCTGCGTGACAAAGCATATGGTAATTGCCAAGTTTAAAGTCATCATTCTCTTCCATTCAAAAATGTTTTCAAACTACACTTTTAACACTAATACCCAGTTTTCCCTAACTTTTTTATCATTAAAAAAAAAAAATCTCTATTTTTACCCTTGGCTTTCCACTGCTGTAAAAACAAACCTTGAACTAGACACATTTTCATCAATTCTTAGCAATGTTAACTCTAAACGGAAAATATGCCACTGTTCAAAATTTGTAATGTACCCTTGCTCTTACATTGAATGTAAAAAAAAAAAAAAAAAGAGGAAAGTGAACACTAAAACAAACAAAACCCCACAACACTGAGTCCCTGCTTTTGCCTATCCTGACCCTGGGGTTTGTATTGAAACAAAACTTCCCAATCTAGTTTAATATTATATAATGGGATTAAATAATGGGAATAGTTTTAGGGTGGCAAGAGGTTTGACACTGTACAGTGTTGTGCAGAGATTAGCTAGCTCTGTATCCATTAAAAAATATAACTATTTATGGTTGTTTGAGCCTGAAATGTGGGACGAGATGGATAATAACACTGTACATTTACTATATGCCAGGCGCTGTTCCCTCTGATGTTAGGACTCAAGCTTCCCATGCAATTCTCAAGTATATTCAGGTTTGAGACTCACAGCTTTGTTGTCCAAGATGCAAATCAGCAGCAAGCTCAGAGCTGTCCGTAGATGCTTAAAGTTTACAGAACCCAGTTCCCTTTACACTTCTTTATAATACATTATCATACTGCCATATGTCAAGTCTGTTAAAAATAACTAACTTCGATGTATATAAATCCATCTATAAGTTAATCTAGTGAAGTGAAGACTTCCACACTTTCTCTCAGAACCATGAGCATCCCTGCCCATGAATGTACTATACATGTCTAGTAGTGCAAAAAAATAAAAAGGTGCGAAGCATGGTGGTGCACGCCTTTAATCCCAGCACTTGGGAGGCAGAGGCAGGCAGGATCTCTGTGAGTTCAAGGCCAGCCTGGTCTACATAGAGAGTTCCAAGACAGCTGGGGATACAGAGGGACCCAGTCTTGAAAAGATCAAAATAAATAAATAAACAAACAATGTGCTACATTCAAAGATACACAATGTGACAGATTCACAGTATAATTAAGACTAATCAGGGGAACACTCATCCACTGCTGGTGGGAATGTAAGCCACTGTGGAAAGCAGTGTGGAGAACCCTTGGAAGACTCGGAATGAACTTGCCACCTGACCTAGCCATACCACTCCTGGGCATGTACACACAAGACTCATCTTACCGCAGAGATATATGCACAGCCTTGTTTATTGCAGTTCTCTTCACAACAGCAAGGGGCTGGAACCAACCCAAGTGCCCCTCAACTGACGAGTGGATAGAGAAAATGTGGTACATCTACACAATGGAGTTCTATGCAGCGGTAAAGAAAGATGACATCATGGGCTTTGCAGGTAAATGGCTGGAGCTAGAAGATATCATGCTGAGTGAAGTAACACAGTCCCAGAAAAACAAATGACGAGTGGTATCCCTCATCTGTGGATGCTAGCACCAATTATCTAATTGTATGGCAAACTGAGCAACGTCAATGTGATCTGAAAACTTTTTTTTTTTTTTTTTTTTTTTTTTTTATATTATAAAAAAACAAAATCAGAAGAAAAATTAATTAATTAAAAAAAGACTAATCAGGAAGAATACATGCTTTATTTTGGTTTTGAGATTTGTTCTGTTTATTGACAGAATATATAATTTCATAAACATTCAAAGAAAATGGTACATTCAGCATATAAACAAAATGCTCAAAGTTTGGGTTTTTACCCACATTGGCATATAGTTGAAAAACAGGCCATTGATCATTCCCAAAGATCCACATAAAAATATCAGAAGCCACCACTATTTAGCATCTAACTGAACAAATCAGAACACTCAAAAAAGGATTGTGACTCAGGTCGATACATAATTTTATTCGTTCAGTAAAAGTTAAATGCAATAGTATAAAATCAAGGTAACAGATTTTAAATAAGACTATTGCTATGCATGTACTGGTGGATTTAACCAGAAATTTCATAAAATTCTTTGATAGAATAGGCACTAAAAATGGGGCTGGAGAGATGGCCTAGCGGTTAAGAGCACTGACCGCTCTTGCAGAGGACCCGGGTTCGATCCCCAGCACCCACATGGTGGCTAAGAACCATCTGTAACTCCAATTCCAGGAGAACTCCAGTTCCAGGGGAATCTGATGCCCTCTTCTGACCTCCGCGGCGTTGCACGACACGGGTGCACAGACCTGCATGCAGACAGTACATTCATATACATACAGAAATAAATTAAAAAAAAAATTAAAAAAAAAAAAAAGAATAGGCATTAAAAAAAGGGGGCTGTTCTAAATCAATCTGTTTCAGGTCCTTTTTGGATGGCCCTTAACTAGCTCTGATTCTTGATATAGTTTATCTTTACTTTTCTCATCTACAAAGAGGAAAATAGAACCTACCTCCTAGGGCAGTTGGGAGGGCAGAAAGACTCCATAAAAAGCACTTGGAACAGTGCCTGGCATATGGTAAATTCACAGTGTTAATTATTATCCACCTCATCACCAGATATCAGGCTCAAACAACCATAAATCGTTATATTTTTTTAATGGGAACAGAGCTAGCTAATCTCTAAGTAATGATGTCAAACCTTGTGCCACCCTAAAACTATTCCCATTATTTGATACTAATCTTGCTAGGTTGGTAACTCCATTCCCTACCATGCTAATGAACCACCACCCCTATTTGCTCAGTGGAACCAGAAAGCAGAAAGATGATGACTTGAAAATGGACCATCAAGGATCCTTAAGGTGGCAGGCAGGCTTGAAGAGAGTCCCAGTAATCCCCAACTCCTGGCATTCTTATATGTAATCCTCTCCCCTTTGAACCGAGCTAGATTTACTGACTCCCTCAAATAAAATAGGCCAATGACATTATCACTTCTAGGATTAGGTTTCAAAATGACAGAGGAGTCAGACAGAAGTGCCCTATCTCTTGACAGGAGTCAGCTATCTTATGGAGAGACTCACAAAGCAAAGAACTACATTGAGTTTAGAGACAGATGCTCCCCAAGCAGGGCCTTGAAAGGTCTGCAGCTACATGACAGCAACCTAGTCCCATGGGAGTATACCCAGCTAAACTGTACCCAGAACTCCTGATCTACAGACTGGGAGACGATAGCGTTTCCTGCTTCACCTACCAAATCTGGGTTAATGTAGCGAAATGATAAATAGTGCACCCGTTCTTCAGGAAATAGTTTCACTGCCTGAAGTTACAGCATCAACATGACAAAATCTGCTGGTCATCATAAGGCATTACCGGTCAATAATTTGGCAGTAAAACAAAAGCGGGAACTTGCTTCTATTCTCAAACATGGTAGTTATGCCTCTGATTTAAGATAAGCTGTGTGAATCACAGTTTTCTTTTTTCCAGAACCAGCACGCTTTAAGATGCAGCTGACATCCGCTCTTTTGAAGGGTTCTCTAAATATTCTGCATGGCTGGCTCTTCTCAATATTCAGGTTCCAACTAAAATATCACCTCTTAGGAAGCCCTTCCTGATATTCTAACGGATCCCGCTGACTACCCATTGCCACTCGTTACCGCATTTCTCTCTTGGTGTCTCCGTAAAGCATCGCCACTTAGAGTAGTTTATTCCGTAACTTGTGTATCGTCTCTAAGTACAATACGCTCCATGCTATTTGCTCGCCACCTCTGTCATTCCTTTCGAATGCAACACTGAAAAGAGCTCGGTAGTTTATATATATGGACAGAAAGGAAAAATTCAGGACCATTAGAATGATTTGGGTAAGTGGACAGGATGTTAAATCCCATCCGCCAAAATCCACAGAAGCCGCGTCTTCAAAGGTTGAGAAAGCAGAAGCCAGAGATCCAGGGAAGGAACAGCACCAGCGCCGAGCCCCGGGGGACCGAACACCCGAGACCGCGCGGCGCTTCCGGCGCGCAGCGAGGGACCGGAGTACTTTACCCGAGTCTCCCCCTGGCACCGAGCGGGGCAGCGTGAGGGTGAATACAGTGGCCACAGCAGCGAACACGGCCACGCCGCCGCGGAGGCCCCCGGAGTGCCGCGGCCCCGCTCTGGTTGCCGGGCCCCCGCCGTCGCCATGGAGACGCATGGGCCAGAACTCTCACCACGCGGCCCGCACCCCCGGTGCGTTCCACCAGCCAGCCCAGAGGCGCGCGCAGTCCGCGGCGACTTCCGGTCGACGGGGCGGGGCGGCCGCACCTTTTCCCGCCGGGCGGGGGAGCGGACTTGGCGCGTGCCTCAGCGCGCCCTGGAAGTGTTCTAGAAGCTGCCCCGCGTGGCAGTGTGCTTTACCTACTCACAGTGTGCTTTAAAGTCATGAATCACAGGGGACAGAATTCCTTAGGACGGCAAGGCTGGACACAGGCCTGCTGATTCTAGGCAGTGTTCCCCCCTTCCACACGGACTTGGTCAGTTCTGACCGAAGGAAGCCGCACGGAAAACTGGGAGCCAAAAAGTACTGCTCTGCCCCCTACGGTGTGGGGTGGAAGTGCACAAAATAGCATCGTTCTCAGCCAGCAGCCCAAGGGCTCTTATGCAAAGCCATAAATACACTCTGCTATGTTTTCCAGGCATACATTAATAGCGGCTATATCTTTATAACGATTTACCTTACTAGGATTAATGTAAATCCATTTCCTAATTAATTGCCTAACTTTCAGGTATTAAAATGTGCTAATTTGCCCTTAAACAAAACATGAAGAAAACAGGTAGATGATTTGGGAAACGAATTATGGTATTAATAAAAATAATTCTTTGTGGTAAAAGTGTATCCTACTTAAATGAAATATGATGGAAACTTGATTTAAAAGTGGAAAATGAAATGGAGACACTATACAAGCAACTGAAATGCAAGCGGGAATGGGAGTTATTGGCAACCACACAGAGCATCACTGAGAATTGAGCCTAGAGCCTCACCTGCTAGATAAGCACTCTCTCTACCACTGAGCTATATTCCTGGCCCCTAGTATATATTTTAAAAATTATTTGTGTGTGTTGCCTGCATGTATGTAAGTGCACCTTGAGGGTACAATACCCACGAAGGCCAGAAGAGGGAGTTTGATTCCCCCCCCCCCCCAATGGAGCCATGTGGGTGCTGGGAACCTAACCCAGGTCCTCTCCAAGAACAGCCAGTGTTCTGGAGCACTAAGCCATCTCTCCATCCCCCTTAGTAAACATTTAAAGCTTACATTTTACATTATCGCACTTGCTTTGCTTGGAAAGGGAAATGCATGGAAAATAAATGACATTCTCAACCGTGTTACACACAATCTGATGGGAACACAGTGTCCCAACTGTAGAGTAACATACCTTCATTAATTGGCAGTAACTTTGACAGGTTTCCTTAGTCTTTTCCCAGGATTTATATACTGCTTTCTCGGTTGAGTTCCTGGAAGATGGGCTGGGTGGTATGCTGCTTGGACAATGGCTCCCAGCAATCCCTGCACTCTGGATGCTACTTGGACAATGGCTCCCAGCAATCCCTGCACTCTGGTATTCCCAGCTTGTGTAACCCTTCCATGTGTGGGCTGCACCTTAGGATTCCTGGAATAGAATAGCACAAATTGATAGAGGTTTCTTTTTGAGATTCGGTTGTTAAAGACTGATTTTTGCACTGCTTCTCAACTTCTTGTTCTCCCTGATGAAGCCACCTACAATGTTGTGAGCTCCAGTATGGAAAGGTCCACATGTCAAAGAACTGAGGGCACCTTCAGCTAGCACTCAGTGAGAAGCAGGGGTCATTGGTCCACTAAGCTAGCACTCAGTGAGAAGCAGAGGCCATTGGTCCACTAAGCTAGCACTCAATAAGAAGTGGAGGCCATTGGTCCATTAAGCTAGCACTCAGTGAGAAGCGGAGGCCATTGGTCCACTAAGCTTCAAGGAACTGAATCTAGCTAACACCGTGAGAAAGAGTCATCCCCCTATGTTCACCTTGCAGTGAACTCCACTCTGGTGGAGCCCTTGATTGCATGCAGCCTGTGAAAGGCCCCGAAGCAGAGGATTCAACTAAGAGTCGCCCAAATTGCTGTTCGATAGAAGCGATGAGATAATGAATATGGGTGCTTTAAGACAAGAAGTTGAGATAATTCGTTAGTTCACAGTAGAACTAAGAAAGGCTTCTGCCTTTAATCCTAGCACTTGGGAGGCAGAGGCAGGTGGATCTTTGTGAGTTCAAGGCCAGCCTGGTCTACAGAGTGAGTACCTGGACAGCTGGGACTACAGGGAGCCTCGAAAAGACCAAAAGAAAGAAAGAAAGAAAAAAGAACTAAGAAAGGCTTCTATTTCTTTTTTGACAGAGCCTGCCGGTGAATCATTCTGAGCCAAGCGTGGACTTCTTTCTCTTTCGGTCCACTTCATCTTTCATTTATATAAAGTTCTATAAGAAGATATATTTTTGTTTCAAAAGGGAATAATTACTTACCTGAGTTTGGGAAGTTCAGTGCTAGAACTACACATTTGAGACTTGCTCACATAAGAATGATGTGAGTGACTAAGCTGACAAGAGAATAGTGTAAAGGTAACAAACTGTGGTCTAATGTTAGCCTGCATCTTCATTTAGGGAAAGAGTGAACAGAGAGCAGTGGAAGGGAGTAAAGGACCACAAAGGAATAGGAGGAGAAAGAGAAAGGACAGGAAGAAAAGAGCAGGAACCACTCATTTTTAAAACATATATATTTTAATTATTTATTTTTGTGTCTATGAGTATAATGCCTGAATGGATGTAAGTATGCCCATGTTGTGCAATGCCCTGCATGTCAGAAGAGGGTGTCAGATTCCCCTGGAGATGGAGTGACAGATGTTAGCCACCATGTGGGTGCTGGGAATCAAACCCAGGTCCTCTGAAAGAGCAGCCAGTGCCCTTAACCACGGAGTCATCTCTCCAGCCTGGATTTCTCTTTTTAAAGTGTTCTGGAAATGCCATTGCATAATTTCTCTGCATTACTGTGGGAAAACTTAGTTAAGATGGATTTCATTCTAAGCCAATGGGACCTCCCTGGCCACACCCGTGAGGTGGGATATAGTGACGAAAAAGTTTAGGATTTGGCTTTGAGAATTGAGTCGTGATGGATATTTAAACAGACATCTTGCAATAAAAGCTGTATCTGTATTTGGACCTCAATGTGCATCCTCGTGCTGTACTTTCCTGCAAGGGTCGTCCTGGGATTAAGTGGGCCCCACCACAAATCTCGGCGGCCTACCCACACATTACATTGGTCTTGGTTGCTGGGAAGAGTACTTTTCAACTAGATAGCTTCGAGTGTATCCAGGGTTTCTCTCTCTCTCTCTGTCTCTCTCTCTCTCTGTCTCTCTCTCTCTGTCTCTGTCTCTGTCTCTCTCTCTCTCTCTCTCTCTCTCTCTCTCTGTCCATGTGTGTGCATATGGCGATCAGAGGTCAATGCTGGGTGTCTTCCTTGATCACTTTCCACTTGTTTTGAGTCAGTATCCCTTGCTGAACCTGGAGCTCACTGATTGGCTAGATTTCCCAGTAAGGTTGCTGAATTCCCCTGTCTCCCCCCTCCCCCTCCACCCCACTCCCTTCCCCAGTGCTGGGGTTACAGCCTGGCTTTGCCATGGATACTAGGAATCCAAACTCTGGTCCTCAAGTTTCTTCAGCAAGCACATTACCCACTGAGCGATCTCCCCAGTCCCAGGATTCTCTTACAAATAAGTAAAGGGAGACTACATGTTAGAAACTGACTAGCTTCATAGCCAGATTTGATGACCTGTACATATGTGAACCTTGGATGGTCAAGAGTTCAGTTTCAGTAAAGCAGTGGATATGGAAAGCAAAAATATCAGTGGTCAAGAAATGAGGAAACAGAAGAGGTGAAAATAGAATATATTTGTAAGAAGTTTAAAGAAAAGTTGGAAATTCACATGGCTTAAAGTGCCAGATGAGGTTTGTTTTGTTTTGGAATCTAAGAAAGTATCTGAAAAGAAGAAGTAAGAATATTAGAGGTGAGGCCAAGGCAAGCAGAAGAGGGTGGCTGCATCGCTAGCTTCAGCTGTCACCTGCCACACTAGAGAAAAGGGAACTCAACTCAAAAATTGTCTTGAGCACATTTGCCCATGAGCACATCTGTGGGGGTATTTTCTTTCTTTCTTTTTTTTAAGACAATTTTTATTGAAGCTTTGTGTATTTCATACAAAATTTCCAATCAAATCTAGGCCCATTCCCCGTTCCTTGCCCACCACCCCACCAGAGCTCGTGCATTTTGCCAAACATGTTTTTCATCTTTTTCTCAGTCTCTTTTAAAATTTTCGATGCAGAACTTTACTGTTTTGAGCAGAAGTTCCACCATTTCAGTCAGTTCTTTGACCCAGTCTTTTTGTTGTTGTCCTTGTTCCTTCCAATCTCCATAACTCCAAAATATGCATATATGCATGCCGCATATATATTTTAGCATCTTCAGCTTATGATTTCTTTTTCTTTAATTAGGCTGAAAGATGTCATGTTTGAAGGCTCCTCCTTGGCAAGCCCAAACTACCATCAGTTCTGCCCTTGTGCTCCACACGGGTTTTCCCTTCCCATGGTCACCAAATGAGGTCCAGTAAGCACCATGTCCTGTCTTCATCCTCCTGTACTGGTCTCCATGATACAGCCTGGGTAGTCCAACAACAGCAGTCTATACTCCCAGGAGGCTGAAACCCCAGTAGTAGCTCAGTCCACAAGCTGGATGTCTCAGCAGTCCCCATCCGGCACTGAAGGTTTGGAGGATTCTTGGAGAGACATGAGTCTTCAGTCCATATTGGAAGGTTGAAAAACTGGGTCTCATGTTTTGAAGGATGGCAAAAGCAGTGGCAGCCACAGGGTAGCTGCACTTGCCAGTAAGACAAGCAAAACAACTATACCTTTTTAAAACTTTTTGCTTTGTCTTTTTACTAAGATCTTACTAATTATTTCTAGTTATACCTTCCTTTTGGATACTTAAGTTCACACTGTTAGCCTAGATTAACCAAAGTTTTTGTTTACTCAAGGTCCATTGAGGATCTGGTCCTCAGGTTTTGGGGTGGGAAGAGGGAGCCCCTGGCTCCTTTTAGCTTTTAATTTACCAGTTAATTTACCATCTAGCCACTCGAGAACAAAGTCAGGTCTTACTAGACCAGGCTTTCCTTTTTGAAGCATAAGCAGACTTTCCTCTTTATGGACTGGACACTGGCTGAAGTCCCATTAGTGGATCTCCAAGACCTCTGCATAGGAAGACTGGTGACTCACATTTGCAGGACATTTCAAGAGATGCCCCCATGCATAGTCCTCTGGGACTTAGTTGACCTCTGAGGGCAAGGAACAAAGTTATCCCTTAAGTCCCTCAGCCAAATTGGTATGGGCATCAAGTATGGTTGCTAAGCATCCAGAAAGGCTAAGTTACACCAGCCTGATACTTTTAACTACTGTGTAATATTTTAGAAAAGGCTTGGACAAAAGCTCAAGCAGCCTTGTATAAGAAATACTAAGAAGCACTCCCATAAGATAAATACTGTGGTTAGACACAATGTCATACTAGACACAAACTAGTTTTTCCCCCTCATTCTTTTGATTTTGTGCATACATACCCTCCACCCATATACCAAAACTGCCTAAGTCTGAAAATAAATGGTAGCTTAATTCTAGAACCTGTTAAGGGATTCACAATATAAGAGCACAGTTGTTTTCAGATCACGAGGAATGTAACATTAACATTGCTTAGTTTACCTTACAACTAGGTACTTGGTGCTAGCATCCACAGATGAGGGATACTACTGGTCACTTGTTTTTCTGGGACTGTGTTACCTCACTTAGCATAATATCTTCTAGTTCCATCCATTTACCTGCAAAGTTCATGATGTCATCTTTCTTTACTGCTGCATAGAACTCCATTGTGTAGACGTACCACATTTTCTCTATCCACTCGTCAGTTGAGGGGCACTTGGGTTGATTCCAGCTCTTTGATATTGTGAAGAGAGCTGCAATAAACATGGCTGTGCATGTATCTCTGCAGTAGGATGAGTCTTGTGGGTGTATATCCAGGAGTGGTATGGCTGGGTTAGGTGGCAAGCTCAGTTTGAGTTTCTTAAGTGTTCTCCACACTGCTTTGCATAGTGGTTGTGTGAGTTTATATTCGCACCAGTAGTGGATGAGTGTTCCCCTTTCCCCACAACCTCTCCAGCATTTGGTATCATTTGTTTGCTTGATCCTAGCCAGTCTTTTTTATTTATTTATTTATTTACTTATTTATTTATTTATTTTATGTGTATGAATGTACTGTCTGCATGCAGGTCTGTGCACCCATGTTGTGCAATGCCGCAGAGGTCAGAAGAGGGTGTCAGATTCCCCTGGAACTGGAGTTAAAGATGGTTCTCAGTCACCATGTGGGTGCTGGGGATCAAACCCAGGTCCTCTGCAAGAGCAGTTGGTGCTCTTAACTACTACACCATCTCTCCAGCCCCTATCCTAGCCAGTCTTATTGGAGTAAGATGATATCTTAAAGTGGTTTTACTTTGTATGTCCTTAATTATTAACAGTGTTGAACACTTTTTAACATGTTTCTCAGCCATCTCTAATTCCTCACTTGTGAAGTCTCTGTTCAGCTTTTTACTCCACCTTTTGAGTGAGTCATTTGTTTTCTTCTTTGTTTTTTGAGTAGTTTATATATTCTGGAAATTAATGCTTTGTCAGATATATTTGTGGTGAAGGTTTCCTCCTACTCTGTGGGTTTTCTCTTCACTTCCTTGATTGTTTCTTTTGCTGTATAGAAGGGGGCATTTTCTTAATTGCCATTTGATATAGGTAGTCCTAGCACACTGTGGGCAGTGCCACCTCTGGGTCGGTGGGCCTGGCTTCTGTTAGAATGCTGGCTGACCATAAGCCAGTAAAAGCAAGCCTGTAAGCAGCGTTCCTCTCTGGTCTCTTGCTTCATGTCCTGCCTCCAGATTCCTGTGCTGAGTTCGTGCCTTGGCTTCCCTTGATGATGGATTGGAACCTGTAAGTCAAATAAACCCTTTCCTCCCCAAGTTGGTTTTGGTCAGAGTGTTTTTAACATAGGGACAGGTAAACAAACAAGAACAGTTAAGATCAGAGAGAGAGAGAGAGAGAGAGAGAGAGAGAGAGAGAGAGAATGAAAGAACGAGAGCACACTTTATGTTACACATGACAGTTGGACTTGATTCTGGGTTAGATCCATAAGACATACAAAGAACATTATTGTTTATGCTCTACTTCATTTCACTGTTTGGAAATTACTACAATACATACTACAATGTACAGAAACATATAGATCACTTAGGATTTAACAAAGAAACAGAGTTGGTATCTTTTTTTTAATTTTTTATGTGTATGAATGTACTGTCTGCATGTAGGTTTGTGCACCCATGTCGTGCAATACCTGGGAGGTCAGAAAAGGGTGTCGCATTCCCCTGGAACCGGAGTTAAAGATGGTTCTCAGCCACCATGTGGGTGATGGGGATCAAACCCAGGTCCTCTGCAAGAGCAGTCAGCACTCTTAACTGCTAGGCCATCTCTCCAGCCCCCTGGTGTATGCCTTTAACACCATCACTTGGGAGGCAGAGGTAGAAGGATCTCTGTGAGGTCAAGGCCAGGCAGTTGAAAAGTGAGAGGAAAATTCACGGCATACGGTGGTGCCACGTGCACGCCCCCCCTCTTTCATCCCCTCTCCCTTGTGCTGCCCGCATTCCCGGTATTCCTTTGGCGGGTCCCCGTCCCGCCCCCCGCTCCGCCCTGCTTCCTCACTCTTTCCCCCCCCCCCCGTGCTTCCGCTATCCTTCTGCCCGCCCCACCTGCTCATCCCCCCCTCCCCCCCTCGCCCCCCCCTCCCCCCGCTTCCCCCCTGCCGGCCCCTGCCGAACCCAGAAAATACGGGACACCCTTGCTTGTCTATATTCGGTGACCATCACAGAGGCCCCGGATCATATGAGTTAAAAAACAGCATCAGATCTTTAGTTCTGCTGTTCTGGAGCAGGGTCTTCCTACCAGCTAGTAAGAACCACCCTGTTCTGTTCCTATGGGCTCTCCTTGGGCCCTGGCCACGTTCCACTGAGGCTGCTGGAGAATGCCTGACTCACTGGGATGGAGACTATTATAGAGTTCCAGAACCGGTCAAATGCAGAGAATGTTTGTGAGACACTTAACCCTAACTGATACATCTTCAATGCAGCCACTGCACATAGGACGAATACATCTCTTAACTCCTACCAGAGAGGTTTCCTTATGTAGCAGATGGTGATTACCACAGAAACAGAAATCTACACTTGGCCAGTGTGCAGAGTGCTTATCCCTGAATAAGACACCTATTTCAAACCTCTGCCTCACAAGGCTAAGGAATTATTGTGGAAGAGAAAGTAGAAAGATTGTCAGAGCCAGAGGTGGTAGATGACCACAAGGAAACAGAGTTTTCCAGACAGCTGGCCAGCTCACCACATGAACTCACAGCACTTGTGGCAGCATGTGCCAGTCCTATGTGAGCTCAAACCAGACAAAATCCCTGCACGGATACAGGAAAGTGGGTAAGAAATTCCAACCCAACCTAAAAACCCTTTGGCAACTGATGACTGCTGGGAAGGGAAAAGACAGTGTCAGTGTCTTACAGGGATGGTACTCTTCATGGACCCAGTGGGTGGGCCCACACATTTGAGGACACAAATCAGAATCTATAGGCCATATTACACACACACACACACACACACAAACACACACACACACACACACATATGGAATACACTAAATTGGGCAGGGGAACAGTGGAGAGAGGCACAGATAGGGGAGGGGGTCTCAATACCACCAAATTATGTTGTATAAAAATTACAAAAATTCAATAAAAAGTTTTTTTAAATAAATAAAAAAAACAGCATCAGATTGAAGGCAAATCAACACAAGGTGAATATCCCATATTCAAAATGCCAGGGGTTCTAAAGCCAATAACCCAGCAGTTAAGAATGCTTACTGTTCTTGTGGAGGATTAGAGTTTAATTCCCAGCACCCACATGAGATAGTTCCTAACCTGTGGCTTCAGCTCCAGGATCTCTGGTGCCCTCTTCTGGCCTCCATGGGCACCTGCACTCAGGTGCACATACCCACACATACACAAAATTAAAAATAAAATAAATCTTGTTTTAAAGACTACAAAAATGCTTACATGGAGAAGAGTTTAAGATTTCAGGGCTAGAGGGATGGCTCAGTGGTTAAGAGCACTGGCTGCTCTTGCAGAGGACCCAGGTTCGATTCCCAGCACCCACATGGTGGCTAAGAACCATCTTTAACTCCAGTTCCAGGGGAATCTGACATCTGCAGCATTGCACGACACAGTACACTCATACATATAAAAAATAATAAACAAATAAACAAAAAAAAACCAAAAAAATATTTCAGAGGTTTTAGAAAACAATTTATTGTTTCCAGGCATGGTAGCACATGTCTTTAATCTCAGCACTTAGGAGGCAAAGCAGGCAAATCTGTGATTTCCAGGCCAGCTGATCTACATAGAGAGTTTCAGGTCAGCTGGGGCTACAGGGAGACCTTGTCTCAAAAAAAGAGACCCCCCCAAATTTATTGGAATATTTATATAGACTTCACTAAACAAATATCACTAATATAAAATGTGAAAAGACTCTAAAGTCCAAAAGCATTTTTTTTTTAAATGGGATCACTCTATATAGCCAAGCTGACCTCAACATCCTGATTTCTGAGATTTAAAAGCATTCTTCCCCCTGCCCAGGAATTAAAATCCAGAAATCTTTTATCCTATTCTCATCTCTATTTTTTTTATTTTATTTTTTTTTGAGACAGTGTCTCCCTATAGCTCCAGCTGGCCTGGAACTCACTCTGTAGACCAGGCGGCCTTGAACTCATAGAGATCTGCCTGCCTCTGCCTTCTGGAGTGCTAGGATTAAAGGCATGTACCACCACGCTTGGCTTAAAGATGGTTCTTAGCTGCCACATGGGTGCTGGGAATTAAACCTGGGTCCTCTGCAAGAGCAATCAGTGCTCTTAATAGCTGAGCCATCTCTCTAGCCCCAAATCCCCAAATCTTTGAGCATCATGTCAGTACTCAAGATTTTCCAGTTTCAGAGCATGAGAGCATTTGGATTTGGGGGCTCAGCTTGTACATAGCTCTATGGTTCTGTGGGTCCCAAATGAGGCTCTGGGTACCTTGAAAGCCAAAGAAGAGGAAAACAGGTTATTTCTATAGTCTATCAGTTCTCCAGAGAAAGGCTTCTTTCCCTGGCACTTTATTGATATTCAGACAACCACAAATTAAAAATGACAGTAGCATATTGAACACCTTCTAGATTTATAAAAATCAAATTGTAAACATATGTAGTGTTGGTAAGTGTGGGGAACAGCAGACACAGGGAATGTGAATTGGTTGTAAGTACTTTAGAAGACAACATTCTTCTAATAGAGGTGAAACTGTACAGAGCCTACAATCTAGACATACCAGTTCTGGAGTCTAGCTAGAGAAGACCAGAGACAGACACAAATGTCTAAGGCAGCATTTTTCACATCCACAAAATAAGAACAGCTTCAAACATCCATGGACAAGAGAGTAGTTAAATGCATCCCTGTATATTCACACAATGAAACAGAGTAAACGAACCATCATAACTAGTACGATATTATAGATGACTATCACAAATGAAATATCAAGCGAAAGGAGAAAGTTATGAAAACTGTATGTAGAATCTTTCTTGTCTTTAAAACTGAAAGATAGTAAAATGGAATTGCGATTTAGATGTATATTCATAGTATTTAGAAGCTTAAAGAACACAAGAGAGATGGCTTCGTGGTTAAGAGCAGTGACCGCTCTTGCACAGGACCCAGGTTTGATTCCCAGCATCCACATGGCAGCCAAGAACTATCTTAGGCCAGTGCATGCCTTTAATCTCAGCACTCCAGAGGCAGAGGTAGGTGGATCTCTGTACATTCAAGTCCAGCCTGGTCTACATAGTGAGCTCCAGGTCAGCTGAGACTAAAGGGAGACCCTGTCTCAAAAAGACAAAAAAAATTAAAAAATTAAAAAACACAAGAAAATAATGATCACAGATGTTGAGACAGTAGTAGTAGTTCCCTCTGATGAGTAATTGGAGCTGTGAAGGGGGGGGGCACATACATGGGCTTTAGGGTCCTGACAATATTCATGTTCTTAACTTGGGAGCCAGCTATAACTATGTTTTACTTTATTTTATTTAGGGGATGGAGAGATGGCTCAGTGGTTAAGAGCACTGGTTGCTCTTACAGAGGACTCAGGTTCAATTCGCAGCACCCACATGGCTGTTCACCACCATCAATAACTGCATTTCCAGGGGAATCCAATGCCCTCCTCTGATCTCCTCAGGCACGCCATGACAGGGTACACTTACACAGATGTAGGCAATACACTCATATGCATAAAATAAAAATAATAAATAAAATATTTTTTAAATGTCATCCATTTATTTGTGTGTATATGTGGTAGGGGATTATGTGCCACAGTACGCAGTTGGTTCTTTCCTTCTACATATTGGCTCTGGGGATCAAATTTAAGGCATTAGGCTTTGGGGCAAGTGCCTTTATCTGCTGAGCTATCCTGTCAATCCTGTAATCATTCTTTAAACTATTTATTTTAAATTGTTTTTTATTTATTTTTATTTTATTGGTGTTGTGCCTCTATGTATGAATGTGCACCCATGTCATGCAGTGTCACAGACAAAGGACAGAGGAAAGCATCAGATCCCCTGAAACTGGAGTTACAGATGGTGGTTACCCACCATGTACATACTGGGATTTGAACCCAGTCTTCTATAAGAAGAGCCAGTGCTCTTAACTACTGACCCATCTCTCCAGTCCCTCTTTAAATTATTTATAAATAATTTTATGTATCTGTCTATTGATATGAAAACTCAAGATAAAGAGAAGTAGATAAGAAGATTCTAGAATGGTGATCTCCTGCATTGGCCAAGGTTCTCTTTGGGAACATAACCAATAGGATATTATATCATGTCTTATCTAGTTGTGTCATCTCATAATCTTTATCCTAAAGATATTAGGAAACCCTCCAAGGGTTATGATTCATGTTTTATGATCTTTTTTATTTTTTTTTTTTTTCTGACTTTGATCTTAACCAGACTAATGTAGTACAGATGAAGGTAAACCGAATTGAAATGTTATAATATTTGTGCTTAAATATGTGTTTTTCAGATGATTCATAGGTAACTAACAGTTTTTTTCTTCCTTTCCCCCATATTTATATATTCTAACACGACACATTAGTTCCTCCTGAATCTATTAAAGTCTGAACTTGTCTTTCCTTCACTCTGATTCTGAAAGATAATTTATTCAGGTATAGATTTTTGGAATCAGGGCAGATGAGGTGATGCACACCTGTAATCCCGGCTCTTGGGAGTTGTAAGCAGGAGGATCAGGAGTTCATGGTCAGCCTGGGCTACACAGTACACTCCAGACCAGCCTGGGCTACACAGTTCGCTCCAGACCAGCCTGGGCTACACAGTACGCTCCAGACCAGCCTTGGCTACACAGTATGTTCCAGACCAGCCTTGGTTACACAGTACGTTCCAGACCAGCCTTGGTTACACAGTACGTTTCAGACCAGCCTGGGCTACATGAGACCCTGTTTCCAAAAAATCAATAAGTAAGTAAATCAATCAATCAATCAATAAAAATTTTTGCTCATTTTCTGCCTATGAATCTTTGTTGCCCTTTATTATGAAATCTGTTACTGAGCTGGAGAGATGGCTCATGGGTTAAAAGCACTGGCTGCTCTTGCAGAGGACTCACATGGCAGCTAACAACCGTCTATCACTCCAGCTCCAAGGGAATCTAATGCCCTCCTGACTTCTGGTATTGCACCAAATGGATGCACTTATACACATGCAGGCAATACACTCTTACATATAAAATAAAAAATAATAAAATATTTTCAAAAGAAATCTGCTGTCAATTAAATTGTTGTTCCTTTAAATTGCTTTCCTTTTCTGGGGCTAGAGAGATGGCCTAGCGGTTAAGAGCGCCGACCGCTCTTACAGAGGACCCGGATTTGATCCCCAGCACCCAGTGGCGGCCAAGAACCGTCTGAAACTCCAATTCCAGGAGAACTCCAGTTCCAGGGGAATCCAACACCCTCTTCTGACCTCCGCGGCATTGCACGACATGGGTGCACACACTTGCATGCAGGCAATACATTCATACACATACAGAAATAAATAAAATTAATTGAAAAATTAAAAATTGCTTTCCTTTTCTCTCTGGAAACTTTAAGCTTTATTTTGTTTATTTTCCTTTTTTTTTTTTGGTCTTTTTGAGACTCTGTCTCAAAAAGACCTGTAATCCTGGCTGTCCTGGAACTCACTCTGTAGACCAGGCTGGCCTTGAACTCACAAAGATCTGCCTGCCTCTGCCTCCTGAGTGCTAGGATTAAAGGCGTGTGCCACCATGCCCGGCCGTTCATTTTCCTTTTTTAAAAACTTTTCTATGATGTACCTGAACATAGATTTTTTTTCTCCTCTTTGACAATTATTTGGGTTTTTTTTTCCTGCTTAAAGTGCTTGAAGACTCAGACCTTTTTGTTTCAGAAAATGATCAGCCATTATTTTCTCAGGTTGCTTTTCTCTCCTGTTATCCTTCCTTTTCTTCCAGAACTGATTGAGATTCTTCTTGTTTCCAGTCTTTTCAGTAGTCTGCACCTCTTTTTAATACAATATGTATGAGTATTTTACCTTGAATGCAATGCCCTCCGAAGTCAGAAGAGGATCCTGTACTAGTTACTTTCCTGCTGGTTTGCTAGAACACCGTGACCAAGGGACCTTATAAAAGGAAGCTGGAGAGATAGCCTAGCGGTTAAGAGCACCGACCGACGCTCTTGCAGAGGACCCGGGTTCGATCCCCAGCACCCACATGGCGGCTAAGAACCGTCTGTAACTCCAATTCCAGGAGAACTCCAGTTCCAGGGGAATCCGAGACCCTCTTCTGACCTCCGCGGCATTGCACGACACGGGTGCACAGACCTGCATGCAGA
>VZQC01004008.1:3699634-3780758 GCA_009823505.1 Rhizomys pruinosus
TGGCGGCCGAGAGCCGTCTGAAACTCCAATTCCAGGAGAACTCCAGCTCCAGGGGAATCCGACGCCCTCTTCTGACCTCCGCGGCATTGCACGACACGGGTGCACAGACTTGCATGCAGACAGTACATTCATACACATACGGAAATAAATAAAATTAAAAAAAAAATACATAACACAAAATTTACCATCTTAACTATTTTCTTTAGTTGTGTTCCTTAGGGCTCCCTTCCTGTCCCCAGCCACTCTCCTACCCTTACACCTTCAGATGCTTACTGCTGCCTTCATTTACTGAATCATATCATATTACTGGTTTCCCCTGGGCCTTTTCATTTTGCATAATTATTTTCAGATTTACTCTTTTTATTCTCTCTTTTTTGTGCATTTCATTTGTCTATTTTTTTTTTTCTTTTTGAGACAGATCTGGAACTTGCTATGTAGACTAGGCTGGCCTTGAACTCACAGGGATCTGCCTACCTTTGCCTCCCAAGTACTGGGATTAAAAGTGTGAGCCACTACACTGGCCTTGTTTATATTTTTATACCTCAGTTTTCAAGTTAGCAGAAAGCAATGGGTCCTTCAGCAGTTTTATGCCTCTGTGCTATTGCATTCTGTTCCTGTACATCCCCCTCCCCTACTGCCTTCCCTCCTGCCCCCCCTGCCACCCCTCAGGCCAGTTTTCTTTTCTTTTTTAGGGGGGTATTTTTTGAGACAGGGTCTCCCTTTAGTCCCAGCTGGCCTGGACCTCACTCTGTAGACCAGGCTGGCCTTGAACTCACAGTGATCTGCCTCCTTCTGCCTCCTGAATGCTGGGATTAAAGGTGTGCACCACCATGCCCGGCCCAGTTTTCTTTCTCCACCAAAATAACCCCTCCTCTGTTTTCATGCCACATCTATCACATTACACTCCCTTTTTCTGCTCCCCTTAAGATCTCTTCCTCTCTTCTCCATACCCTACATACACGTGTTTGTATACACATATATAATTTTAAATCTTAGTTCTGCATATGAAAGAAAACATGTGATATTTGTCATACTGTATCTAGCTTATGTCATGTAACATGATTTCCAGTTTGATCCATTTTCCTTTAGAGCTGGATAAAATGCCATTGTGTATATCTATACCACATTTTCTTCACTCATCTGCTGATGAAAATCTAGACTGGTTCGTTCTCCTGGCTATAATGAATAGCAATAATTATGGCCATGCAAGTATTTCTGTGATATGTTGACTCAAGAGTTGGTTGTATATATATATCATATATGTGTGCACATATGTGTGTGTGTGTGTGTGTGTGTGTTGGATAGCTTTAGTGTCAACTTGACACTGGGGACCACTTGTCTTAGTATTTCTGCTCAGGGCTTGGTGATCACCACCTCTAAAGCATACGTTCTCCTCACCAGGAGGCGGCCCAAGGAGGTCCAGCTAGACTTCCTCTGCTCCAATGGATCTGGAGGAACCATCAAAGATGTTCTACTCCATGTGTGATAATTGATACTCCCTATATCTAGGAACTTTAACTTAGATTTGTAAGACACAGAGACCATTGTACAACATGCCTTGAATACCAACAACTGGGAAGCCAAGGTAGGAGGACTGTTAATCTGGAGCCAGCCTTTGACTACACAGTGAGAACAGACAGCATTGCAGCCTTTAATTCAGCTGTGGGGACAGTGGTGTGTGCTCCTCTGTTGAAGGTTTCCCCTGCACACAATGGGAGCACAGAGGAAATAGCCTACAGAATGTGAAACTCCCCAAACAATCCCTAGTAGTCCTCTCAAAGGCATGCCAAATAATAGCAGAATGTAAATAAAAGAAGTACACTTGTTAAGTGAGTAGAACTTTAAGCCAAATCATAAACTGAGTCCAGGGATGCAAAAGTGGCTCAACATACACAAATCGATAAGTGTAACTTGACATACAAATAGACATAAAGACAGAAATCTCATAATAATTTCAACCAATGTAGAAAAGCCCTTCAACAAAGTTCAACATCATCATAGTAAAATCCCTGAAGCATTTAAGAATAGAAGGAACCTGCCTCAACATAATAAAGGCTACAGATGGCAAGCCTGTAGACAATATTGCATTGATTGGGAGAGAACTAGGAGCACTTCTCTAAAATCAGGAAGGAGACTAGGGTCTTTCATTTTTTTTTTTTTTTTTTTTTTTTTTTTTTNTTTTGTCTTTTCGAGACAGGGTCTCCCTGTAGTCCCAGCTGTCCTGGAACTTACTCTGTAGATCAGGCTGGCCTTGAACTCACAAAGATCCACCTGCCTCTGCCTCCCACGTGCTAGGATTAAAGGCGTGCGCCACCATGCCTGGCTTGGGTCTTTCTTATTCTCACCATTCTTATTCAATATAGTGCTTAAAGTCTTCACTAGAGAAAGCAAGAAAAAGAAGTAAAAGGCAAACAAATAGGAAGAAGTCAAATTATCCGTATTTGCAGACAACGTGATCCTCAAGTTCAAAGACCCTGAAGACTCCAACCAGAAAACTTAGACCTGACAGACATTTTCAGCAAAGTTGCAGGATACAAAGTCAACACACAAAACCCAATAACTTTCCTGTATATCAATAATTAACTCATTGAGAGAGAAATCAAGGGGGGGGGAATCCCATTCATAATAACTTCCAAAAATACCTAGGAATAAAGACCTCTACAAGGAAAACTTCAAAGCACTAAAGACAGCAATTTAAGAAGACACTAGAAGATGGAAAGGCTTCCCATTCTACAGAAAGTAATCTGTAAATTCAGTGCAATCCCCACCAGAACCCAGCAACATTCTCCAAAGAACTAGAAAAAAAAAATCCTGTTTTACATGGAAGCACAAAAGACTCTGAATAGCTAAAGTAACCAACGAAGAAAGAACGAAAGAACGATGTGGCGCTATCACAGCACCTGACCTCAGGCTACATTCCTGGGCTACGATGACAAAGCATCATAGAGATAGCATAAAACCAGAAATATAGATCAGTGGACTAGAGAACCAAAAAATAAACCCACACAGCCATAACCATCTCATTTTTGGCAAGGCAGTCAAATGCACTGTGAGAAAAGGCAGCCTCGTTAACAAATATTGCTGAGCACATGCAGAGGAATGAAAGTTGATCCATTTCTTTCATCCTTCACAAAACTTCATTTAAAATGGATCAAAGACCTTAATGTAAGCCACGAAACCTTGAAGTTGCTAGAGAAAAACAGATAAAAACAGTTCAACATATGGACATAGGCAAGGACCTTCTGAGAAAGACTGAATGCAGAGGAGATAACTCAAGAGTTGACAAATGGGATTACAAGAAAGTGAGAAGCTTTTGCCCAGCAAAAGAAACAATCACCAGAGGGAAGGAACTGCCTACAGAATGGGGAAAAAGAGCTTTGCCAACTACACATCAGACAAGGGAGTCAATATCTAAGATATATAAAGAATTGCAAAAATTAAATGCTAACAAAAAAAACCCAAAACAAATCATGCGATCAATACATGAGCCAATGAACTCCATAAACCATAAACCATTTTTTTTGTGTGTGCACCCATGTCGTGCAATGCCGC
This sequence comes from Rhizomys pruinosus, assembly GCA_009823505.1. Lineage (NCBI taxonomy): Eukaryota > Metazoa > Chordata > Mammalia > Rodentia > Spalacidae > Rhizomys > Rhizomys pruinosus. The sequence goes on from VZQC01004008.1 coordinate 3,703,187, forward strand.
GGAGGTCAGAAGAGAGTCTCAGATTCTCCTGGAACTGGAGTTCTCCTGGAATTGGAGTTACAGACAGTTCTCAGCCGTCATGTGGGTGCTGGGGATTGAACCTGGGTCCTCTGCAAGAGCAGTCGGTGCTCTTAACCGCTAGGCTATCTCTCCAGCCCCCATAAACCATTTTCAAAAGAAAAAATTCAAATAGCCAATAGATACTTGAAAAATTGTCTAACATCCTTAGCCATTAGATCAATGAAAATTAAAACTGTTTTGAGATTTCATCTCAGTCCAATCGGAATCATCAAAAGAAAACAAATGACATATATATGTGTGTGTGTGTGTGTATATATATATATATATGTCATTGTTCAATGTCTTTGAGTCACACATGATCACATTCCAAAAACTGTTCTTTCCTTCTTGGTTCAGCTCCAGGACTTGTCTCCTGCCTACAGGCTGACAGTCTCTAGGCTTCACTCTCGCAAGAAGGGGGGACAGAAAAACCACAGGAGATCACCCATAGAAAATTAGCAGACTTACATGCAGAGAGCCAGAGAACAGTAACTCCGTTTATTTTCTGTCAGTGAGGTCTATATATTGAAGGCTACTGTGTTCTGAGCAAGGAAGTGGGGGGCAGGCAGAAGGGAGGGGTGAGCCACCCTGGCTCTAATCAGGGGTTTGCAGAGCTCCAAGCTCCAGTTTGTGCAACAGGTAACTAGAGGTGTGATATTTTGTTCAATGCCTCAAGGGAAGGGGCCATCTGGTCCTTGAAATTTGCAGAGATAGTGTGAAGTAAGAATCATTGTAATATTCCAAATCTCCCTGCCACAGATAACTTACAGAGGCAATCTGAATGCCCACAGAGATATCAGATAACCAGAGATCTTCTGGGACAGGTCTTACAAGTTCTTGCTTTAAGCCACACACAAAGTTTCATTCATATATGTATATGTATATATATGTATATATATATATATATATTCTATATTATATATATTCTATAATAATGGAGTACTTGAAATTGTGTAGGAGGTTTCAGGGGAATCACAGGGAAGGGTGGAGTTCAAAAAAATCAAAATACAATATATGAAATTCAGAGAAATTCAATACAAATGAGAAATAAATACACATTGCAGAAAATGCAGCAGCTAAAATGGTGCTAGTAAAAGAAGATAGCTACATGTATAAGAATGAAATCAGATCCTCATCTTTCAACCTGAGCACAGTGTAATTCCAAATAAATCAGGGACATCAACATAACTCCTGAATCCCTAATTGTCTCCATTTTTAGGGAGAAAAGTCCACCGATTCTTTGTGAACCTGGCTTCTTCATTTCTGTAGCATACCAACCCAGGTTAGACTCCAGTTCCAACACATGCTCACAATGACACAACCACAAAAACATCCTTGCATCTTAAGTATATTATTGAGCGTATAGAGACAACAGTTGTGATGTTCAGTTTTAGTAAGTCCTAGCTTGAACTCATTCAAAACCTGGTATACAATATCATATTGGATCAATAAACCAAGGCACATTTTCAAAAATACATGGTGTGTATATAATCATCCAAAAAATCTTAAAATCATTATTTTTGGATCACATGTATACGTTTATTTTTCCATATATATAGATAACACAATTGACTTTCTAACTAATTAATTCCACACAAGGCCTCCTGCGAGATACAGAGACCCGGAGTCTGTACTATACCAACTTACATACATAAAATAAATTTAACTAATAATCTTTGATACACTCAACTTCTTATCATCGTGAAGATCTTCTTTAAAAACAGTCCGACTTAGGTCTACAAAATTGAGACGATGGTATCAAGAGTATAATACGAAAGGGAAAAATAACTATTGGGGTCTCTTATTGCTTAGTCTAAAATTGTCATTTTTTCCTTGTTGTTCTGCATATTTTTCCTTCTTGGTTTCTTATAATAAAAATTTATAATTGTTAATTGTGTTATCCAGTCGACTTTCTTGATCTTACTTGATCGAGTACATAGATTTTATAGAAAGGCCCCTCGAACTGCTGTTCACTCATGGAACATCCAAAATTGAGGTGAGGTATTTCACAGATAAACCTCAATGCCTGCGCAGTATTCATTATAAGCAAATCTGATGGAACTAAATCTTTCGATATCTTTTTAGTGTGAATTACTGGTGATTGAATATATAAAAAGGGGTAATGTACTGAAATTTCTGCCAGCAAAGGTAACGCTGTACCTCACAACCCCTTAATGGGTTTAAGGATTCTTAGCGTTTCATCTTCCATAACTTAAGTTCCGCTTACATAAAGTTTGGTAACTTAAAGGCAGTGTCATTCCTTATTTTAGGTACAATACCATCATACCTAAAGACATGGGTTACAATACAGAACACACTCAGGCAGTCTCGCCTAAATTACATGGTAGTTATCTGTTACAATGCATGATCTAGCAAAGACAGTTCTTAATTATCTCTTATAAAATTTCATATGTTGGTTATTATTACATGTCAGTAAAGATTGATAATTTTTATTCTCAGTAGGACACATTTAAAAAATTGATAATAGAGACAAAATGTTGTTGACAATAATATGTATAGTAAATCTAGCTGTACTTCATGATCAAGGCGTAAACTTACATAACTTCCTGCTTCTATCTTGATCTCTAGGACTTCAAATGCTAGTGTTTAACAAGAGCTTTGAGAAATAAAAATCATGAATGTTGATAATTGACTTAGTAATGGCTATTAACTTGAAATTAAGTTGGCCCCTGAGCCTGGTAAGTTACCTCGCCCACCTATCGGTCATGACTTGCTTTATCTCTGGGTGCACCTCCGTCTGCTCCCTTCACTCGCACACTCGTACTGCAGTTCTTTATATAACATTTAAATATACCTATATATACTCTCTAAACTAGTTTCCATCTTTCAATATTCACTAATGGATGGTAATTTTCCACACAAAACTTTCCGTTACTTGTGCATCGATGAGATCCATTTCAGAGAGAGCATTTAATAAAGTTGGGTCAAGAAGAGCTGGTAAAGCACAGCTGCTAAACAATTCATGATCTATCGCAATGGAGAGATAACATTAAATGATCAAAATTGGGTCACTTAAATTTAGTTGAAAGCACTAAACACAGAAATAAAAGAGAACCATTAGTCTAGATTGATACAATGAGATGTTTGCTCGACTTACTAAACAATTGTTTCAAGGTGATATTCAGGGCCTATGTTGATCATTCTGAAATCCAAAATTAGTATACTTAAAGAACCAGACATCACTCAGTCTCACTTTGTATGCAAAGAGGTAACTGTAAGCTCTCAGCTAGCTTACCCTTTGAGGTCTCAGACAAGATCCAAGTCTTCTACGGAGATTCTACTATTGACAGAAGCGAACATATAGTCTGCATAAGAAGGATCACTTTAGTAAGAGTCAGTTAAGTTCAAGTATTTATCTGGGATCTGTTCATCAGGTTTTCAGAAGATGAAACAGACTTATCCAAAAGACTGAACTCGTTTCAAGGCTCTTGGTCAATCCAAACAAAAGAGGATTTTCCAGGGGACCAATAGGATGGGAGGGTCATGTGCTAGTGAATAATAAGAGACACTCGCTCCACTACAGCGTGAGCTCGCTTAGGTACAGATTCTCGTGTGTATTCGGATCTAATTGCGCGGTTGCAGATTCAATTCGAGTGCTTACCTTAAATGAATTCCAAGGATTTTTTATCCTTACTGTCCCATAGATTATAATATTCTACCCTGGGCAGTTTATGCTGTTCTTGAGGCAACCTTGGTGGGCCCCTACTTGTAAGTAACAGACACTCTACTGTTAGAGTCATCATAATTTTTCTAGATGGAATGATGAAAGATCAGTAAAAAATGTTTTTTTTAAGAATTTGTTCTCAGGTGTCTTGAGAGAGGGTGGGCCGATGGCTTCTATTAGAAGGTACACCAAACAATGTCACGTGGCAAGATGCACGCCACGCTTTTGATGCCCCACCGCCATATAGGATTAGCTCAAGAAGACTGGTAGGATTTTTTCTTCTTTATTATTTTTCCACGTATTCTCTCTCCAACAACACTTTCAGAGAGAGCCTTGGTGTTTCAGATCATCTGTGACAGCCATGGCAAGATGAGCTTATTTCGGCACGAGTGAGGCTTCCAGGCCTAAGCCTATATGCTGGGGGCGGAGGCATATATTATTGCTGATGAGAACGCCTTGGTCTCAAAAAAGTTACTTTTTTTGATCCTCTGTACTTCGTGTGCAGTCCTCTTCACTCTGTGAAAGTCTTACAATGGAAATTCCACCACTTCTTGATTATTAGATCTTACTGCAGACGGCTCATTGTCTTGTGCAATATCCATTTAACTCCTGCTGGGGTATTTATCACGACAATGTCTTTTCCCTCGTTTTTCTCACTTTCTCTGTAGCAAAGCGATCTGTTGTTGCTGCCACCTGCTTTCTCCATAGTCGCACAAGCGAGAAGACAGGACAGATCATGTTTGCTTCGATGCAGCGGCATGCCTTACAGGAGTTTCTCTGATATGTGGTAAGCTATGTCATGATGCTTAAATACGACTGAATTATGCTCTGATTATTGTTTAACTAACAGTTTTTGATTGAATTTTTCAGTGAGACAACATACAATGCAATTTGTAAATCGTCCTCAATAGTTTAATCTTGTACATCTTTCGCACCATGCTTGATTCCCAGCACTGTTCCTGTCAGACGAAATCTGTTCTTTTTTCTCAGCCGACAGAAGGAAGGCAACTTTCGTATTGGATGGCAAGGCAATAAATTTTTCAATCATTTAAAAGAGCTGGAGCCATGGCTTCAGCATTGCCGAACGTTCATAAAACCTGGCAACACTAGTGCCGCTTAAAGAGATAAATAGAGAACACCAAAGTCACCAAACCAGACTCAGGAGAGGCATGTGGGGAAAGGGGAGACCATTCGACCCAGCGTGCTGGGAGTGCTGCATTGGAAATGGTTAAACTCTGTTAACCGCATTATGTGTAAAGTGAGTTTTTGGAGAACCTTTAAAAGACTCGAAACACTGAGCCTCCTCCGACCCCAGCAACCACTATATTAGCTTGCGGTACTGCAGCATTACCATTCACGAAGACTTCATCCTAAGTCTTTTTGTGATGTACTATTAGTAGCAGATGCATAGCCATGTTTTAAATTACGACTTCTTCTTCCTTCACATATAGCAATCAGAGGTGGATACCAACACAAATGCCTTTCCTCAAACTGATGAAGTGGAACTGATCAAAAATACTGTGCGTACCATATGCTTCCGACACAATAGACTGTTACGGTCACTCAAGTGGTCAATTAGATGTTATCATGGGAATTCTCTTCATGCACGTGGTGAAATGGATATTTTTAACTCAAGCATATGACGCACTTTTCTTTTTTTAGTTGGCCCTCGTACCCCCTTCTAAAGTGGAAGATAAGCCAGCATGTCCAGGAATTTGAACAGGTGGTTGAATGATGGTCCTGGCCTCATATTGTGGCATGCTCATGTAGATGCTATCAACACCAAAGTTCCTCAGCAATGCTGATAAGGCACTAAACTGAACAATATTACTCTAGATTAGCATTGTTTATGTTGATCCTCGAAGAACAAAGTGATGCGTCTGAATTATCTATATGCTGAGTAATATGGAATGTCGTGAGAATACATTTGAAAACATGCAATATATATGAAAAAATAAAGANATTCTTTTTCTAGGCATTTTGTCCACCAGCAAGCCAAATGTGAGAAACCTTGTGGATCTTACAGAACTAGAGCAAACTCTAGTGGTGGCGAAGAAAAGCAGTATCTGCAAAATACTACTCATCTGCACTGGGAGCACTAAGATGTTAAACCTGTTTGGGCAAAGGTTAGTGGGCTTATTTCATAAAGGAGCAGAGGAAATTAATAGAACATTATATGACAACTCCACACCTTAGAAGAAGGCAACTCCAAGCCTCATAATTCTCCTGTAAAAGAAAGGCAAATTCTCTTCTACCCTTTGCTTAATGCCAAGAGCAAACAAACAAGAATTATTAAAAAATCTTTAAACCTTCTACAATAATGTCCTACATGGTGGGGGTTTCAGAAAAGCTTTCGCTTTTGCTTTTCTTCTTAAATCCAAGCCACATTCAGATTTTTCTCCTTGGAAACTGTTTAAAGAAGGAAAAGGGAGCAGATAGGAGATGTAATACTGAAAGCAAATTCCCTTCAGCCATGACAGTGTTATTACAAAGTTGAGTGAGTGCCATTATTTCAGATAAATAAAAACAATAGACCAGAACCAATTTTACATAAGGAAATATTGTTCAATTTGTTGCCAGCTTTGCTGAAGTCTCCTCTGGCCCATGGAGTGATGGTTAATTATAAATAAGAGTGTTTGTTTTTGCTTAATGATAGCACTCTTATATAAAAAAAAAAACACACTCAGACATTTAACTAGGTGACAACATTGTCATCTTTTGTATGTTTATGTCTCTAAACTGAAGGAACTATGCTCCATGGCTTTAAATGTAAATTATATTCTTAAAATAAAACTCACATAAACTAGAAGAGAAAAAAATTCAACACATGCACACACACAAACTTTTTCTTAAGCCAGATGCTTTGTATTCTATTGTGTTTAGACTTAAAATATAGAACTATTTAGAAAGAATTAAAGAGATTATGTTTATTTGATTTCAAGTTATCTCAGCAAGAAGCACATTTTTCATACCTCTTTGGAAGAACAGCAGGTCAAATGACACATTTGTGAGTGACTCTTTGAAATATTTCAGCCACACTGCAGGGTCCACCTGACCTGAGCACCATAGACTGAGGGAACAAAAGCTTATGTTTTAAATGTTCCCTTAAGAGCCTGTGTGGGGGTGGGGAGACTGGGAAGCTGTCACAGGTCTTGCTTTGTATTTTGTCCTATGACACTAATCAGTTTAATTATATTTTTAACCTATGACTTGGGATCATAATTAATTTTTCCAAATGCAAACATTATATAGCATAATTTTGCAACTTTGCAAGAATAAGCACAGTTTGCTTCGAACTCACCCACATCCTTTAAACTCCAAACAGTTCCCCAGTATGTGCAAATTCCTTCCCCTTTTTGAGCAGTTTTTCTTTTACATTATGTTCAATGGCAAAGGTAGGTCTTTTATTCTTAAGGCTAAATCAAGGAGCCAAACAGGTTTGGTACAAAGGAGATCTAGACTCTGAGAAAGCACTTATTTGGGTTTATTACTTAGCAAAATAAAAAGCACACCTTGATATAAGATTAAATGGGGCTGCAGTTCCCTTATTAAGTGGAAGAATGAATACCATGCATGTCTGAAGATCATGGTCAAGAGGACTTTACCGAACATTTCTGAAATTAATTATTCTGAATAGAGAGAAAACCATCTCTAATTAGAGCGTGACTCCACAGAAGGGCTTGTGAGTCAAATATTGAATTCTCTAGAACTATAAACCTTTGCTCCTGTCCTTATGAAAGCAATTCTGCCATTTCTATATAGAGAAAGAGATTGCCGAGGCTGGCACAAAATGCTGAAACCTAAAACAAAAACGTTTCTGACCTGCTTGCTACACCTACTGATTCCAATACTGATTTCCTCCAACCGCTGTTTCCTTCACCTCCTTTGCCCTGGGCTTTCATAATCCAGAGAGAGAAAAAATGAATTTCACTTCCCAAATGCTAGAATTGCTGGTGCAGAACGTAACTAAATACCAGCAGCTGTGCCAGGGCACCTGGGGCCATGGAAGAAAACCCCACGAAAGACTTATGATGAGCAAGATTCCACTTCTTTACTCCTCTTGGTTTCTTGTGCTTTAAGAGCAGGGAAGATTGCAACTATGCTCTTTACGAAGCGAAAGGATGTACATGGGGGGATCCTAAGAGAAAATAAAAGCTAAAACATGTCCCTAAAGCTACAAAATGATAATTAAGTCATGCTGTTGTTGTTCAGATGCATTATGTGGGGGTTTACTTATGATGCAGATTCTAGTAGGTGGACCTGACATTCTGCATTTCTAACAAGTAAACCCGTGGTTTAACCTGTGGGTGCAGCTTAAACCCTGCCTTTCCATCCCTCTCTCCCATCATACTTAAATTCCAGAGTAGTTTCAACCATTGCTTGCTACTCAGTAAGATGTTGACTTGGAAGCAAGCACTGAGCAATCTGTTTCCTTTGTATTTCCCTTAGGTCCAAGCACAGCACTATGATGACAAGGTACACTTAACATATATGCAGGCAATATACTCATCCACATAAAATAAAAATACATTCAAAAAATTTAAAAACTATTATTCTGCTCTTAGCATCATTGCATAATTGCCTTAAAAGACAAAATTTTATGTTTTGTTAAAAATTGTGTATGTTTATGTTTCAGACTTTGGGCTACTTAGGAAATTGCCTTAACAAAGTCAAAGTTCATTGAAGTATCTGTGACAAAGCTTTTTATTTTTTATTTTTAAATATTTAAAAAGCTTTTTAAATGACCGTTTTTAGCAACTATTTCAAGTAATTTTAGTGCATTTAATTTCCTTTGTATCTATGACTAAAAATAACCAAAGATTCTACATTTTGCTTTAGAAGTAGAAGCTAAATTAATACATAAAAAGCATCTATGTAGTTCTTCTGTGTAATGATGCTAATAATTGCTGGCTCTTCTAAATATAGACACAGCTTTTCTACTGTGTAAGCCTTCTAAAAAATGACCAGGTATGGGATATCTGTAAATATATAGGTTATGGAAAAATGGTTCTTAGGCAATATAACCCAATGCTAACCAGATGTGTTCTAAATTTGCCTCCTACTTGGGTTTTATTTATATTTATTTCAGCAGAGTGTGGTGTTACAACAAAGCTGGGGGTGGGGGGAGTATAACCAGCCTCCTTGGCAGGGGTGGGTATATGCCAAAGAACTACCTGTGCCCCTCTCTTTGATTATCTGACTATTGAAACAATAGATCCCAAGAAATTAGGATTTCTCCAGTAATCTGCTAGAGGATAAAAGTTTGAAGTGCTGGAGACAGACAGAGGAAGAATTAATTTTTTTATATTTTATTTATTTTTTTATGCATATGAGTGTACTGTCTGCATGTAGATCTGTGCACCTGTGTCGTGCAATGCCATGGAGGTCAGAAGATGGTGTCAGACTCCCCTGGAACTGGAGTTAAAGACGGCTCTCAGCCACCACATGGGTGCTGGGGATCGAACCCGGGTCCTCTGCAAAAGCAGTCGGCACTCCCAACCACCAGACCATCTCTCCAGCCCCAGAATTAATTTCTTTCCTGGAGAAATATTTACAATTTGTCAGAGTACCTTGCAGCAGAGACACTGGTGGGTAAAGGACCACACCTTGCTGGACTGCTTATTTATGTACATCTCTTAGTTTCTGTTTAACCCTTACCCTGATGCTGAAAATGGACTTAGGGGAGGGACCGTCACTGGATCTCTTTGTCCCTCTTCCCAATGTGGACACACTGAATAGATCTCCTTTACTGGTTTCACTATGGGTTTGGCTCTTTTAATTGACTTACTGAGAAAGGGTAGACAAACCTGGCTTGTTAGGGCCCAGGCTATGACATTAAGTCTAACAACAATGGACTGGCAAGCTGTAAATCCTGGCAGTTGCTGGGAGTGGAAAATGGAGAAGAGGAAGAGAGAAAGTCATTTGGTTTGAGTTCGGGTCAGCAGTTGAGATCTACAAGGGGCTGTCGAAAGGGAAGGGAATCTTAAAGAAACAGCGAGAAATCTCAGAGTGTTAGGGCAACTGTTCTTAGAATTTTCTCTGACATTTAAATATGAGATGGAAAAGTCAGGTCTTCAATCTCTTCAAGTGTTTAAAATTTTTGTTGTAGAGATCTTTGCTGTTTTTGATTAGGTTTTTCCCAGGTATGTATTTATTTATTTATTTATTTATTTATTTATTTATTTTAGGCTACTGCAAGTGGGAAGGTCTTCTTATATTCCTTCTCCACTTGTTTATTGTTGGTGTAAAGAAAGGCTACTGATTTTTCTAGGTTAATTTTGTATCCTGCCACCTTACTGAAACTCTTCATCATTTCTAGGAGTTTTCTGATGGAGTTTTTAGCATTCCTTAGGTAAACTATCATATCATCTGCAAAAAGGGGTAGTTTAACTTCCTCTTTTCCGATTAGTAGTCCTTTAATTTCTTCTCTTGTCTTATTGCCCAAGCAAGCATTTCAAGCACTATGTTGAAGAGGAGTGGCTATAACCTTGCCAGGTTCTGCCTTTAAGGGGAATGCTAGATGACATCAAAAGATGCAAAGACCTCCTATGCTGCTCATGGATTAGAAAAATTAATATAGTAAAATGTCCATTTTACCCAAATTGATATACAGATTCAATGCAATCCCAATAAAAATCCCCATGAATTTCTTCACAGACTTGGAAAAAAANTAAAAAATTGTGTATGTTTATGTTTCAGACTTTGGGCTACTTAGGAAATTGCCTTAACAAAGTCAAAGTTCATTGAAGTATCTGTGACAAAGCTTTTTATTTTTTATTTTTAAATATTTAAAAAGCTTTTTAAATGACCGTTTTTAGCAACTATTTCAAGTAATTTTAGTGCATTTAATTTCCTTTGTATCTATGACTAAAAATAACCAAAGATTCTACATTTTGCTTTAGAAGTAGAAGCTAAATTAATACATAAAAAGCATCTATGTAGTTCTTCTGTGTAATGATGCTAATAATTGCTGGCTCTTCTAAATATAGACACAGCTTTTCTACTGTGTAAGCCTTCTAAAAAATGACCAGGTATGGGATATCTGTAAATATATAGGTTATGGAAAAATGGTTCTTAGGCAATATAACCCAATGCTAACCAGATGTGTTCTAAATTTGCCTCCTACTTGGGTTTTATTTATATTTATTTCAGCAGAGTGTGGTGTTACAACAAAGCTGGGGGTGGGGGGAGTATAACCAGCCTGCTTGGCAGGGGTGGGTATATGCCAAAGAACTACCTGTGCCCCTCTCTTTGATTATCTGACTATTGAAACAATAGATCCCAAGAAATTAGGATTTCTCCAGTAATCTGCTAGAGGATAAAAGTTTGAAGTGCTGGAGACAGACAGAGGAAGAATTAATTTTTTTATATTTTATTTATTTTTTTATGCATATGAGTGTACTGTCTGCATGTAGATCTGTGCACCTGTGTCGTGCAATGCCATGGAGGTCAGAAGATGGTGTCAGACTCCCCTGGAACTGGAGTTAAAGACGGCTCTCAGCCACCACATGGGTGCTGGGGATCGAACCCGGGTCCTCTGCAAAAGCAGTCGGCACTCCCAACCACCAGACCATCTCTCCAGCCCCAGAATTAATTTCTTTCCTGGAGAAATATTTACAATTTGTCAGAGTACCTTGCAGCAGAGACACTGGTGGGTAAAGGACCACACCTTGCTGGACTGCTTATTTATGTACATCTCTTAGTTTCTGTTTAACCCTTACCCTGATGCTGAAAATGGACTTAGGGGAGGGACCGTCACTGGATCTCTTTGTCCCTCTTCCCAATGTGGACACACTGAATAGATCTCCTTTACTGGTTTCACTATGGGTTTGGCTCTTTTAATTGACTTACTGAGAAAGGGTAGACAAACCTGGCTTGTTAGGGCCCAGGCTATGACATTAAGTCTAACAACAATGGACTGGCAAGCTGTAAATCCTGGCAGTTGCTGGGAGTGGAAAATGGAGAAGAGGAAGAGAGAAAGTCATTTGGTTTGAGTTCGGGTCAGCAGTTGAGATCTACAAGGGGCTGTCGAAAGGGAAGGGAATCTTAAAGAAACAGCGAGAAATCTCAGAGTGTTAGGGCAACTGTTCTTAGAATTTTCTCTGACATTTAAATATGAGATGGAAAAGTCAGGTCTTCAATCTCTTCAAGTGTTTAAAATTTTTGTTGTAGAGATCTTTGCTGTTTTTGATTAGGTTTTTCCCAGGTATGTATTTATTTATTTATTTATTTATTTATTTATTTATTTTAGGCTACTGCAAGTGGGAAGGTCTTCTTATATTCCTTCTCCACTTGTTTATTGTTGGTGTAAAGAAAGGCTACTGATTTTTCTAGGTTAATTTTGTATCCTGCCACCTTACTGAAACTCTTCATCATTTCTAGGAGTTTTCTGATGGAGTTTTTAGCATTCCTTAGGTAAACTATCATATCATCTGCAAAAAGGGGTAGTTTAACTTCCTCTTTTCCGATTAGTAGTCCTTTAATTTCTTCTCTTGTCTTATTGCCCAAGCAAGCATTTCAAGCACTATGTTGAAGAGGAGTGGCTATAACCTTGCCAGGTTCTGCCTTTAAGGGGAATGCTAGATGACATCAAAAGATGCAAAGACCTCCTATGCTGCTCATGGATTAGAAAAATTAATATAGTAAAATGTCCATTTTACCCAAATTGATATACAGATTCAATGCAATCCCAATAAAAATCCCCATGAATTTCTTCACAGACTTGGAAAAAAAATCCTTAAATTCATATGGAAAAACAAAAGACCCTGAATAGCTAAAGCAACCCTGAGTGAAAAGTGCAATACAGGGGGGATTGCTATACCAGATTTCAAGCCATATTACAGGGCTATAGTCATAAAGACAGCCTGAAACTGGCACAAAAGCAGACCCATTGAGCAATGGAACAAGATTGAAGATTCAAACTTGAGCTCATATAATTTCAGCCACCTCATATTTGACAAAGGGGCAAAAAAAGCTCAATGGAGGAAGGATAGCATCTTCAGCAAATGGTGCTTGCAAAGCTGGATCACCATTTGTAGAAGAACAAAATTAAACCCCTACCTCTCACCCTGTACAAAAATCAACTCCAAGTGGATCAAAGATCTCAGTGTGAAACTCGAAACCCTGAAGGTGATAGAAGAAAAAATTTAGCAGCAACTTACAAGACATAGGTGTAGGAAAAGACTTTCTAAATCAGACAGCAGCTGCACAGGAAGTAAGGTCAACAGTCGACAAATGGGACCTCATTTTTTTAAATTAATTTTATTTATTTATGTATGTGTATGAATGTACTGCCTGCATGCAAGTTTGTGCACCCATGTCCTGCAATGCCGTGGAGGTCAGAAGAGGGTCTCAGATTCCCTAGGAACTGGAGTTCTCCTGGAATTGGAGTTTCAGACAGTTCTTGGCCGCCATGTGGGTGCTGGGGATCGAACCCGGATCCTCTGTAAGAGCAGTTAGTGCTCGTAACTACTAGGCCATCTCTCCAGTCCCCAAATGTGACCTAATAAAACTCAAAAGCTTCTATAAAGTGAAAGAAACAATCAATGAACTGAAGAGAAAAGCCACAGAGTGGGAGGAAATCTTCATGAGTGATACATCTGATAGAGCATTAACATCCAGAATATATAGACTACTCAGAAAACAAAGAAGTAAGAAAACAAATGACCTACTCAAAAGATGGAGTAAAGATCTAAACAAAGACTGCACAAGTGAGGAAGTAAAGATGGCTGAGAAACATCTTAAAAAGTGTTCAACAATGTTAATAATTAAGGAAATGCAAATTAAAACAACTCTCAGATATCATTTCACTCCAGTATGTTCTAGCTAAGATCAAGAAAAAAGACACCAAATGCTGGAGAGGATGTGGAGAAAGGGGACCACTAATCCACTGCTGGTGGGGATGTAAACTTGTACAACCATATGGAAAGTAGTGTGGAGAACCCCTAAAAGAGTCAGAATGAGTCTACCACCTGACCCAGTCATTCCACTCTTGGGTATATACCCACAAGACTTATCCTACCACAAAGATACATGTACATCTATGTTTATTGCAGCACTCTTCACAATAGCAAAGAGCTGGAACCAACCCAAATGCCCCTCAACTGATGAGTGGATGACAAAAATGTGGTTCATCTACACAATGGAGTTCTATTCAGCAGTAAAGAAAGATGACATCATGAACTTTGCAGGTAAATGGATGGAACTCGAAGCCATTATGCTAAGTGAAGTAACACAGTCCCAGAAAAACAAATAGCAAAGGGTTTCCTCATATGTGGATGCTAACACCAAATCCCCAGTTGAAAGGCAAGCTGAACAACATTATTGTTATATTTCTTTTTATCTGAAAGCAACTGTGTTGTTATAATGTAAATCTCTTAATGGGCTCTAGATCGAACTACCACTTATTTTCAGACTCTGTAATTACTGTATATGGATGGAAGGTATGTATTCATATTTTAGACTAATATAAAATTAAAGGGGGAAAATGTGAATTTCTAAACATATTTTGGAATTAACATACAGTTTATTTTCAGAGGTCATAATTTTGATGCATATGTGATAGTTATATAGGCATATGTTGGAGCAATACAAAGGGAGGGGAAAATGACAACATAAAGACTGGGTTAAAGAACTGAATGATACAGTTAAACTGCCCAAAACAACAAGCATCTGCAGTGAAAAACTTTGGAAAGACTGAGAGAAAGATGCAAGACATGTATGGCAAAAGGCATGAACAGGGGTGGGGTGGGGGCAGGGAGAGGGGAATGTGTCTAAATTGGACTGAAAGATAATGAATGAAATACACAATTCATCAATAAAAGTATTAAAAAAAAAAGAAAAGTTAGGTCTTTTGAGTTAGAACTGAGAAAAGTGAGCAGTTTTAGTAGTGAAGATCTATAAGCAACTGCAGGGAGGGTGTATGTTATCAAATTAAGGAGATAATCATCCCTCCTACCTCCCTTAGTATATCATCGGGTGAATCAGCTTTTTTGAGGGGTGGCTTCCTAGTTAGTGATTGGCAGGCCCAGTTGGATTTCCATTCAAGGACGGGGACAGTAGCAGATGGAATGTTCCAGTCTTTGGGGCAGATGAGAAGGTTTCCACTTAGGACCAGAAGCAGACCTTGGAATCTGTTGACTATGAGGAATTAGTTTTCCCTTAATGAGCTTTGGCAAAGCCCAGATTCCTCCACCTTTTCATACAGTATTTTAAATCTCAAGCAGGAACAACTGTGAAGCTTCACTTACTTCCTCGTGTTCCAGGGCAATGGGAGGAGGGTTCCAAAGCTGATTATGAGGCCATCTTCAAAGGCTTCTAAGCCACCTAATGGCTGTCTGGCTACCTAGCAGAAGGGTACAGTGGTATGTCTTTGCTATTTAGCAGAAAGCCTAGATGATACATTCTGATCTTCCTGGTAGTTCAGACTTCTTGTCTCCATGTGGAGCCAGAGATCCAAATTAGCTCCAATGCTTAAGTCGGGGCCAATGCTTAAGTCAGATGCAATGCTTTTGAGCACAAATCATATAACAGACCAAACTAAAAAGAATGTAACAAAGAAAAAAAATAGGAGAGCGCCATCTTTCCCAGGAAGAAATATCCTTCCCTTGATGGATCTTGACAAGCCCTGCTCACCTCCATCTCTGTTTCATTGTGGGTATATAGCTGGCCTTCATTATCAGTTACATTATAGTCTTAAGGAGAAACAATTGTGATACTCTTCCCTTCCTTAAAATTAATGTGTTATAAGATCCATGACAACTCAATCAGACAAGGGCCCAAAGTGGAATGAGAGAAATGGGTGGCTGGCCAGTCCTAGTCTGGGAACTGTTCAGAGACTGATTGCTGCTGTGTGAGTATGTCTTTCTCAAGATTTCTAGATGGGCTGACTGACTAGACTCCAGTGGATGAACTTGCACCAAAGGACATCTGGGTACAAATGCTTGACCAGATAGGACTTAATATGTATGGCAGAATGCATGAGGTCTGGTGGGGGAGTGGGCAGGATGGAGGAGGGGTTCTAAATTTGATTAAGAACTGTTGTATGAAATGTACAAAATCTCAATAAAAAAATATATATTTAAATTAGTTTGTTACCAGGGACAAGGGAGGTGGGGTCCAAGGATAAATTAGAAGAACAGGATAGATCAAACCTGTGCCCTCTAGCTCTTTAGTTCAAAGAGGTCAAATAACATGGCCTGGGACAAAAACTGCCTAGGGCTGGAATCTTCCACCTATCACACTGTCATATCCTTTGAGGCCGGTTCTTTTTAGTGCTTTCCTTGGCAGTGAACTGTCTTACCTCATTTCCCCAAGCCTGGATTTGAATAATAAAATCCCCTCCTGCTCCAATCACAGACTTTGACGTCCAGGGCCCAGCAACAACAACCAGAGTCCTGTGATTTCAGCTCTGGGTTTTGTTTTGTTTTGTTTTGTTTTGTTCGAACTTTTTTTTTTTTTGCACAGTTCTTATCCTCAGCCTTTAACGGCTGCGCTATCTCCGCTGCGCTATCCCCCCAAGCACTTGTTTTGTTTTTTAAGCGTATGGGCTGGGCATGGTGGCACAGACTTTTTTTTTTAATTTTATTTATTTATTTTGTATGCGTATGAATGTACTGTCTACATGTAGATTGGTGCACCCGTGTCGTGCAATGCTGCGGAGGTCAGAAGAGGGTGTCAGATTCCCCTGGAACTGGAATTAAAGATGGTTCTCAGCCACCATGTGGGTGCTGGGGATCGAACCTGGGTCCTCTGCAAGAGCAGTTGGCACTCTTAACTGCTAGGCCATCTCTCCAGCCCCCTCAGCTCTGGGTTTTACCAACTGCTAGTTATGAGGGAGTGTCTGTTCTTAATGATCTTCCAATAGTAGCCAATGAACAGCCAGTCAAGTGTGGCCTTGGCATCTCCAACCAGTGTTGGAGAGTCATCTGCTTCTCCCTTCCATTGTGTCTTGGCCTCCTGGAATTGGTAGGCCGAGCTTGTGTGGTGACATTTATAGATTACTTCCAGGTGGTATTGAATTTTTCATGAATATAAAATGCCTTTCTTGACCCTTTGTAAACTCTCCATGCAGTTTGCTTGGTGTATTGTGGTTCCACGGGGATTCCATTTAACATAAAATAGTGGCAGTACTTTGGTATGGAATGACACTGTGTGGCTTCAAGCACACTAAAAACAGTGCTCTAAGCCATGACTCCCTCAGCAGTTGATGTCACACACATGTGTGTACTGTGATCTAATACTGGTGATTAATATGCTTTTTAAATAAAGGTCAAGTTAATTCCTTAAAAAATATATTTATGTGTGTCTGTGGATACCAACAGAGGCTAGAAAGAGGTATAGGATCCCTTGGAGCTAAGGTTATCAGCACTGTGAACCACCTAAGGTGGATGCTGGGATGTGTTCTGTCCTCTGATAGAACTATAGGCCTCTGAGCCATTTCTTTATCTTGATTAACATGTTTTGATACATTATTGACATAAATCATGTAGAAAACAAAAGTAGTGCTTGCTTTTATTATGTTGTAACCTATCATATTTTGTGGTATTGTTTTGTCTTTTTAGATTGAGACAGGGTCTCATGGTCTAGCCTCATCCTGATATGTAGCTCAAGATGACCTTGAATGTGCTGATCTTCCTGTTTCTGCCTCCCAGAAGCATTCCCTTCTATATATGTCACATGCTCATCTTTACCAGAGACAGTTGTGCATTCTGCCTTGACTTACTGCCTAATGTCCTTCAGCTGTACCTGGAGGACACCCCCCCCCTCCCGAGGGAGAGCATGATTAGGGTTAACAGCTCTAGTCTGGTTGGTGTCAGGTATGACTGTGTCCCTCCAAATCCTTGTTGAGACTTTAACTCCATCAGTATTAATAGGTGGGATCTTTAGAAGGTGTCCAGGACTGAAGAAGGTGTTCAGTCATGAAAGACGTGGGGCTGGAGAGATGGCCTAGCGGTTGGGAGCACCGACTGCTCTTGCAGAGGACCCGGGTTCGATCCCCAGCACCCACATGGTGGCTAAGAACCGTCTGTAACTCCAATTCCAGGAGAACTCCAGTACCAGGGGAATCCGAGACCCTCTTCTGACCTCCGCAGCATTGCACGACACGGGTGCACAGACCTGCAAGCAGACAGTACATTCATACACATACAAAAATAAAAAAAACTTAAATTAAAAAAAAAAAAAGAAAAGAACTCAAAGGCCTGAGTTCAGTCCTTCCCTTGGCCATGTGAGGCCAACAGCGGAGTTCCTTGTCAGATAAAGCAGCTCTGCTTCCACCCCACATCTCTTGGTATCTCGGCCTTCACTCCCAGCCTCCTGTAAGAAATCAGTTTCTGCCAGGTGTGGTGGCACACGCCATTAATCCTAGCACTCGAGAGGCAGAGGCAGGCGGATCTTTGTGAGTTCAAGGCCATCCTGATCTACAGAGTGAGTTCCAGGACAGCTGGTGCTACAGGGAGACCCTGTCTCAAAAAGACCCCCCCCCCAAAAGAAATCAGTTTCTATGGTTTATAAATTACTAAAATGATGGCATGGTGATTCAGGGAAGTAAGGTGTGACTCCAACTCTGAAGCCCATAAGAAAGACACTTCTGTTGTCTAAGAGTCTGGATTGACAGTTTTTCTTGAGGAGGCTGTGATGAGCCTCTTGTCCTCTCAGGCCCATGATGTTCATCACAGCCCCTGCTCTGTGTCTTGGGGGACAGGGCATTTTCTTTTTTATTTTATTTTATTTTTTAAATTTATTTCTGTATGTATATGAATGTACTGTCTGCATGTAGGTTTGTGCAACCGTGTCGTGCAATGCCTCGGAGGTCAGAAGAGGGTGTCGGATTCTCCTGGAACTGGAGTTCTCCTGGAATTGGAGTTTCAGATGGTTCTCAGCCACCATGTGGGTGCTGGGGATCGAACCCGGGTCCTCTGTAAGAGCAGTCAGCGCTCTTAACCGCTAGGCCATCTCTCCAGCCCCGGGACAGGGCATTTTCTTACAGCATGACAGCGTCAGTGAAGGGCTGCAGTCCTCCAGACACCCATAATTCTGAATGAAATGAAATTCACAGAATTACATGAGAGGCTTGGCAGGTGAGGGAGCTTGTCACCAGGCCTCACAACCCGAGCTTGGTCCCCAGGACCATATGGTGGGAGGAGAGAAGGGACTCTCCCAAGTTGTCCTCTGACCTCAACAACCACAGCATGCCATGTGTGTCCCCTCCCCAAATAAATGAATGTAATTTGAAAAGTAAAAAAAAGAAAATGATATTGTGTCCATATGAGGGAATCATTATCTTCATACGTCCGTGATCGTCATAGTTTTTATTGATGTGAATGCAGAAAAGTCATTGTTAGGGTTCGGGTGGGAAATTTAACCATTTGAAATATTTGAACACTTGGTTCTCAGCAGGTAGTGATGCTTAGAGTAGTTGTATAACCCTTGGGAAAAGGGGCCTGGCTGGAGAAATTGGAGTAAAGGGAGAGGGGGGACTAAGAAAGCCATGTAACACAGGCCACTTTCCAAGCCGCCAGCTTCTCTAACCATGGTGCCTTCCCAGATCCCTGAAAGCCTGAGCTGAAAAAAAACCTTTCTGTCCTTCAAGCTGCTTCTTATTCAGTCTGTGCTCATAGCCATGAAGAAAGTAGCTAGTAGAGACATGAAGGCAAGAAAGTAAGAGAAGACACTTTGAGTTGAGCAGACGAAGGTGCTTGTCACCAAGCCTCACCGCACAAACATGTATGGAGGTCAGAAGACAACCCTTGGGAGTTGACTCTCTCCTTCCGTATGGATTCAGGGGAATGAACTCAGGTCAGGAGATCTGGATTGGTGGTAAAGTGCCTTAACCCACTGAGCCACTTCTCCAGCAAATCATGGGACCTTGGGAAGAGGCAAGTGTGTACGTGGTAAACAAAGCTGGTGGCCTGATTCACCAGCTGGGCAGCTATGTGCTGTGGGCTGAGGCCGAGAACACTTTCAGTTACCTGTTGACTGCTGCTGAAACTGCAGAAGAAACATGTACTGGCTGCCTCTGCCCAGCACGATGGCACCTGAGTAGAACGCAGACGTGCAGTGCTGGTTATCCGTGGTGGAGGTGACAGAGGAAGCTGGGATTTTTGGTCCTAGGCCAGAGACTAAGCCCGAAATGGACCCTCCAGATTCTGGGAGCTTCTGCAGCTGGGTTGTGCTATTCCTGCTGCAGCCGGGATCCTGTCGCAGCAGCTTTGCTAGTACACACGAATGGAAGGGGAGCACAGTGAAGTGGTTCAGAGGCGCAGGCCCTTCCCACCAAGTCTGAGACCCAATTGCATGTCTCAGATGTGCTGATGGAAGAAGAGAATGACTCTCACAAGTGCATTGTAGCACATTCACATCCATCCCCCCAGATCATTCAGACACACACACAAAATAAAAACCTATATAATAAATAAATAATTTAAACATTTCAAAAGAGAAAGAAAACAGGAGAACTCAGCTTCCTCACATGATGGACCCAGAGCCAGATGCCAGTAGAGTTCCCTCTGCACAGGTCACAACTGCTCGCCGTCCTATACATATTTATGGAGAGAGCCACCATATACACGCTATCGTGAACATCCATTGTTCTAGGGTTTGCTGTCTTGATGGTATGGGGGAAAGGCATGGGAAGGGGAAGTAGAAATGATGGGAATTCTGGGAAGGTAAAGTGCTTATGTTCTGGTAGAAAACAAACAGATGTTCATGAACTAAGTGAACATAATAATTTGATTCATAAAAGAAAAATTTTGCAACTTATGCATCTTCTAACTTGTGCCTGGAAGGAAAGAAATGCCACCATGAATTCTGTCAGAAGGTGGGAGCAGGTGCGTGCCTGGAAACGTTTCTGTTACTGTGATAAAACACCCTGACAGAAAGCTACTGAGAGGAGAAGAAGGCATTGTTCTGCTTACAAGTCCAGGTAACAGTGTGCTTTTGCTGGGAAATCCAGTAGGAACTTAAAGGTCACATCCAGAGTCAGGAGCACAGAGACACGAACGCACACTGCTGTGTGCTGCTTGGTAAGCTAGCCAGCTTTCTCCATTCTTAGACGTTCAGCCTAGGGGATGGTGCTTAGTGAGTCCTTGTGTAGATTGTAAGAGCCAGGGAGGTGGTGCAAGACCATACGGAAATGAATCCTACAACGTCCTGGGACCCTGTTCATATGAACCTACACATGATACACTGGTGTCAGCAAGCATAAGACCCATGTAAGCTCGACCAGACAAAACCCAGCATGGAACTGCAGAAATGGGTAGCAGAGCCCAATCTTGGCTCATGAAATATTAGCAATTGACTACAGTTGGATGAGGAAGAACTGGCCTTCTTTAAGAGAGGGACTCTGGGTAGGCTGACTACAGCTTAGAGGATGGACTAGCAGCACTGAGGAATGGTAGGAGAGAGTAATTTGTCACAATAGACTCTAACACAAATGGCAGAATGTATGGACTCCTTTGAAGGCAGGTTGGGGGGAGGGTGCCAAAGGAGAAGGGGGTTTAAAGGGGATTAAGACTTATTTAGAAGTTATGTATGAAATACACAAAATTCAATAACTAAGTAAATAAACTGTTGTAGTTGCCTAAACTGGCAAAAATAAGTAATAAAAATGAAATAAAAAGAGGGCTAGATAGAGCCCAGTGGTAGAGTGCTCTTGGAACATGCACAAGACCCCACATTCAGCTCCAATACCACAGAAGGAGGAAGGATCCCTGAAAGCCTGGCAGCTGCTCAGTGGATTGTGGGAGCGGTCACCCTCCGGCAGGGCTTGCTCTACGCCCTGGGCCAGGAGTTTTCACCTTGGCAGTTGATTGTGCATTAGAATCACCCAGGGGACTTGAAAAGAAAAAAAAAAAAATTCTGTATTACCCAAGGCTTACCCTTGACCAATTAAATAATGAATCTCTGAGGAGGCTGAGTGGTCTTATTTATAAAGCCTTGAGGCCTGCAGCTCAGGTTGAGACGGATGGTCTAACTGTAGTTAAGAAGGGAGCAGTCAGTCATTTCTTTGGGGTCCTGTAGCAGGCACCACCATTGGTGGCTAATTAGACACCACAGGGGCAGGGGGTAGTACAGAGACCAGAGGAGAGTGAGAAGCATCTCCCTCCAGCTCTATGTGTCCCCAAGGCTTATCTTCCCTCTTCTCACCCTGCAGGGGACAATAATCTGCCAGCAGCTTATGCTGATCAGTTTCTGTCTAGATATAGACCAGGCCCAGGACCCTCACATCCCTCCTGATATTTGAGTGGGACTACTTTGTTTTATTTGTGATTCATGTTTATCCACATTTTCTGTAGCTCATTATGGTTATTATTCTCATCCACATATTTCCAGGTTTCACCAATCTGTGAAATTAAATTGAATTTCATGAATAAAATAGCAACAATGAAAAAAAGTAACTGGAAAACCTCAGGGACATCCAGTCCCAAAGAGCTCCTCCCCTGGTGTGCCTGATTTTCTTGGGATGTGTCATGTGGACTGGATCTTTTCTTTCATTTGGGTGACAGGGGTCATCCTCTGTAGTGAGATGGCATGGAAGTCACAATCGTCCTGTCTCAGCCTCCTGAGTGCTGCACTTACAAGTGTGGGCTCATCTCTCCCATCCCCTACCCCTCAAACCCTGCTTTCTTGAGTATTCTTGAATAAATTCTGTTAGATGCTCTTCTGTTTCTACTGTCAAGCCAAACTATGCCATGGGGTGGTGACTAGTAAATAAAATAGCACACGTGAGGTACATTAGCTTAGTGCTTAGAACCGGATGTGTTCCGTCAATGTCTGGGCTTTGGGATCAGTAGGTGGCTGCTGCTGGGCGTGGCCACCCTGGCCAGGTCCTCTGCTGTGCTCTCCTGCTCCTCCCTTGTGTGTTGCTTTTCCCCTACTGGATCGGTCCTATCACTGTCTGTAAATCATGTTGTGGGAGCTATATGGAGATTTGTTCAAAGGTGCGCGTGGTCCCAGCCTTTTGTCACAACAGATCCCAGGCTGTGCTGTGGGCTCCCAGCACCCACTAAGTTCTCCCCTTTTCCTTCTCTCTCACTGACCTAGATATAAGTCTCCGCCTTGTCATCAGACCCATTCGGCCCCCTTTTCCCTAACATGTTGATTCATGCTGGATGGCTGGCTCCACACTTCCTCCTAGGAGACTTGGAGGGGCCTGGTGCACAGCATCATCAGACGGTGCTAGGCACAGATTGTGCCCTCGGAGAACACAATTTGGTCCCCCCCCACCCGGGGGCAATGGTGTGCTTGCCAACCACAAGAAGAGCAAGGGCTTTAAGGGGTACTGGTTTGCACAGCTACCATGAACACATTTACCTCGGCATTTAAATAAGGCCTAATCTAGAGCTACAGAATATAATGGCTGAAGAAGACCATATAAGGCACTTCTTGACACAGACTGGTCAGAAAAGACTTTACATGTGGTGTAGATCTAAGAAAATATTTGAAAGAAAGGCAGGAGTATTTTATGTGGGGGAGTCTGCCAGAGGTCACAATGGGCCATTGGTAAAATGGAGGTGTGTTTAAAGCAGGGAGGCCAGCCAAACGAGAGTGCACATTTGATTTCCTTGATAGACAGCAGTTCTAGAACTTAGACCACTCACTGTCTTGTTAGCACTGTGATCTCTTACTGCCTTTGTAATCAGAAGTTAGCCATCCTTCTGTCTTAAGTGTGTAAACACCCCATTGCTCTGTCAAGAAAACTGAGGTTCCCGGCTGTTGCTTCCACTTCCCCCACATTCCCAGGTGTTAGTCTATTTTTTTCATAACTGTGCCAAATTACCTGACATAAATAGCTTAAGGGCGGAAGGATTACCTTTGGGATTCAGCCCATACTCCTTGGCTTTGCTAATTCTATGCCCATAGCCCAGCAGGGTGTCATGATGGTGGGGCCATGTAGCAAAGGCTACTCCCTTCATGGAGAGACGGGGAGAGGCCAGGGACAAGATATCCCCCAAGGACCCACTCTCAGTGACCTCGTTCTTCCAGTGAGGCAGCATCTTCTACTGTTTTCCTCCCCAAACAGCTCCACGCATTCAATCCATGGGGTAGTCCTGGATGGGAAGCATTTCATATTCAAATTAAGAGCCTCCTGCTTTCTAGAAGTCCTTTCTGGAAAGCACAGTGTTTGATAAAGGCCAAGTCATTGTGCCAATTTAGAATGAATATTGAGAAGTCAGAAGATTATGGACATAAATGATATTTGGAGGAATGAGTATAGAATTATAGAATCTCAGAATTATGACTTCAGCCTTCCCTCAGGTTCTTTATGTAACCTGCTGTCTCAACCAAAATCAGGCAGCCCATAGTTTTGTGTATGTGTGTGGCAGAGGGAGTTGAGCAAGAAGGCAGGTGTCTTTTCTCTGTTCTTTTTCACTAATACACCCAAGGATTACTACTTGGCTGGAGGAGCTGGTCAATGAATATTTGTTGTACTTGGGAAAAGTGAATATTCAAATGATTCATGTGGAGTTTAAAGTATTAATTCACCTGATGTAGTCTGAAGCCCTGGACCTCCCTAAACTGAAGCAGTCTCAGGGTCATAGGGACTGAAAAGAGAGGGTGAGTGTCCTTGCGGTCCAGCGCAGGTGGCAATTGTCTCTAACTACTATAAAATTTGCCTTTAGAACAGCTGTAAATTGCCCTGGGTTTTAATGCCTCCTGCTTGAGATCACTGGAGCAATCACATCCCAGCAACTGGCAGAACAGTTCTTTCAAGAGCTGCTTTAGTAAGCTTGGGGGTCGTCTGCTAATTGAGGTTCATGGGAGAGGAACAAAGAAAGGATGGGGGGAAGAAAAGGAAAAAAAGATGTGAAGCTTGAAGAAAGACCAAGTCTTATTTTAATTTTGCAATAATTGAGTGAACAAGTGAGTGAGTGAGCCAGTGAGCAGCCTACCTTGGGTTTCCGCTTGGACAGACACTAAAATGTTCAAGCCATGTTAATTTTATTAGATATACACGTGTATTCAAAGCTGCAGCTGCTGAGGTCTGCGTTCGCTCTTGTTTCCAAAGCCTCTGTTTTAGCAATCACAGAAATAAAGGAAGGTTTCCCAGAGATGTTTTAACATTTCTTGAGTGGCGTGATCAGGACTTGGGGTCCCCAGGGAACTCTCAAATACATAGGCAAGAAAGAAAAATCAGCTAAGTTCTATCAAGTTTAATTCAGGTCTAATTCTGTTGCAGGTAACTTTAATCTGTTCTGGGGATGCAGCCTGCATATCAGTGGACACACCAGCCCCTTGGAAATGTGTCTCCTCACAAGAGATGATGAGAAAGAAGGAAAGAAAGAAGCTTGGGTAAGACCAGTCCTCCTTGGGACCCACCTCCTCTGCCTCCCAGAGAACAGCATCTTGAAGCATGGTTGGTGCTAGGTTGGCATTGTCACTTCTAGCAGGAAAGATCCTGAGTGTCCCTTTGAAAGGTATTCAATTTATCAATTAATAAGGACCATGCTTGACTTGGGGTCAGGGAGTAAAATGTGACAGGCAAATACTTCTTAGAATGACTTAAAAACCACATCATCCTTTCTTTCCTGTTGAAGTAGATGACTTAGCCCTTTGCAGTCTCCTATTCCTGAGTGTTGGAAATGTGTGCATGGGCTCAGGAGAGCAGTTGTGAGCATCTTTCCCTTTCCACATTCAGGATGTCTGCCTTGGTAGTGGCAAATTAGCCATAGTGGGGGTATGTGTAGAAATTGACAGATACCAATGATCAAGCTCTTCCGCTGGGCTAACACTGCCCATATGTAGTTTTCATGAATCAACTTACTACCTGTGTGCTCAGAAAGCTTCAACACACTATAACCTACCCAGCGATAATTCCTTGCCTGCCACAAGCTGAGCTCACCCATAGATTTGATTCATTTATTTGATACCTCAGCAATATACTATGGTTAAAACAGGGACTTAGTAGCTGGGCGTGGTAGCGCACGCCTTTAATCCTAGCACTTGGGAGGCAGAGGCAGGCGGATCTTTGTGAGTTCAAGGCTAGCCTGGTCTACAATGTGAGTTCCAGGACAGCTGGGGCTACAGGGAGACCCTGTCTCGAAAAGACCAAAAAAAACCAAAAACAACAACAACAACAACAACAACAAAACAGGGACTTAGTGTCACTTTCTAGCATACCACTCACCATTCATCCTGTATGGATTCATCATATAGACAACAAGCTTCATGAGGGCAGATGCAAGGATTACATGTCTGTGCAGGCTGTGGGATTATTAAAATGAACACGAATGGCAGATGCTGAAATGAATGCAAGTGAAATGAGCTGCTAACAGGAACTGGGGAAGAAAGCAATACTTAGACAAATGAAAAATGAGATGGAGACATATTTAATAATTAAATTGTGTTTTCAAAAAGTAATTAAAATGAAATAAACCATGCATAATCTACACTCTCTGTTCACAAGCTGTACATCTTCAGACTCAACCAACAATGGATTGAACATATTCAGGAAAAAAAATCAATCTGAACTAAGCATGTACAGTTTTTTCTTGTCATATTCTCTGATAATACAGAATAACTATTTACATGGCATTTATAACACAGTATGCATAAATAAGCTAGGGGTAGTTTATTTAAGGCATATGGGAGAATGGACATATGTTATATGCTAATTCTGTTATATTATTATTATTATTATTTTGCTTTTTTTCCCTGGCCTTGAACTCACAGAGATCCTCCTGCCTCTGCTTCCCGAATGCTGAGATTAAAGGTGTGTGCCACCACTCCAAGGCACTGTGCGTGCGTGCGTGCGTGCGTGCGTGTGTGTGTGTGTGTGTGTGTGTGTGTGTCCAGATAGTGGATGCAATGTGACCAGCCTCATACTCGTGTCAGACTGTGCCCCCAAACTGCAAATCAAAATCAACCCTTCCTTCCTTAAATTGCTTTTGTCAGGTCTTTGAGCATAGCAACAAGAAAAATAACTAACACACAAGGCAGATGCAGCCGCTTGCAATGCCCCTTTCACCTGCTTGGTAGGTGAACTGATTCTCGGTAGCAGGAGGCCATGAGGGACCTTTTGCACTAGCTAAACCTTGCTAATTTGTGAACTTGGAATACAGATGTGTGGATTTTTTGATGTGCCCTTTCACATCAGCCTTTCACAAGCAAAGGCCATGACGCAAAGTACACATCAGAGTCCCTGTCATTTTAACACACTCACACTAAGAGTTTCTCAAAAGGTCATCAAATCTTTTCTCTGCCACTAATTGAGAAAGTGACCTAAGTCTTAATCTGCATTCTCCACCTAATGTCGCATACACTGATGCTTTCTACTAAATGGCTTGGGGATAAGAACTAAAGCTCCCAACACAATGTGTCAGTAATGGACACATATGTTTTTAAATGTTTGATTTTAATACTAATGACAGATTATTTAGGACCTAATCCTTCCTGTTGATTGCACCTAGACTATGTGGAAAGATCAGGATTTCTACATTAACACATTTTACTGGTTGCAAAGCCACTTTTCCCCACTAAAACACAAAATCGTGAGCTAATAGAATCTGAATTTTCTGAGGGCTTCATTTGGCTCTAAAATAACAACTAATCTGCAGAATAGGTTTGTAAAAGTTCTAGGTAAATAGATGATCTGAATGTTTATGAAATGGAGCACTCAAGCCAGTATCTGTTTCTCCAAACATTTGTGTTAAATGCAACAAAAATAAATGTTAAGAAGCACTCTGCCCCAAGTCACTTATGTAACCATGCCATCACAGATAGAAGCTAAGCAATTTGAGCCAATCCCCCTAAAAAAGACTAAAAGGAAATAATTTTAGATTTTTCATGTCTTTCCCCCTAAATGATTAAAATGTTAATCTTCTAGCCATCAGGAGTTGTTAATTCTATGGGATTTATTTATTGTTACTGACTTTATTGGTTCACATTCCCTTCTCTTTGCTATGTGAGTATTTGCTATGCGTTTGTTTTTTCATATGAGTAAATGATAATTTCATGGATTAAAACAAATTAACGAACAAACAAACAGTCCAGGAGTCTGGGGAGATGGCTCAGAGGGTGAAAGCACTTAGCACCCTGCTGAGTTCAGATCCTCAGCATTCTCATAAAACACTGAGTGTGTTAGTAAGTGTCTACACCCCCAGAACTTGTGGGGATGAAGTAGGGAGCCAGGAGACACGTTGGGGCTTTCTGGTCAGCCAGCCTAACAGAAAAACCTAGAGTGCCAGGTTGAATAAGAGACCTGCTCTCTCTCTTGCTGGGTGTGGTTGTGCACGCCTTTAATCCTAGCACTTGGGAGACAGAGGCATGAGGATCTTTCTGAGTTCAAGGCCAGCCTGGTCTACAGAGTGAGTTCCAGGACAGCTGGGACTACAGGGAGACCCTGTCTTAAAAAGACCAAAAAAAAAAAAAAAAAAAAAAAACGGATGAAAAAAAAAAAAAAAAAAAAAAAAAAAAAAAAAAAGAGTTTCTCCCAGTTAGATAATGGAGATGGATTGTGTGCTTCATAATTTTGTCTTTTCCTCTCCCTCCCATCTTTCCCATCCTACCCTCCCCATCCCTTCCTCTCCATCTCCTCCTCTAAATTCTCATTGTCAGGGGCTTTCCTATGTTTCTATTGGGCCATCTGTATCTATCCTTGTCATACTCAAAACCAACCTCCATACTGGTATCTAAGGAGCGTTTCCAAAGCAGAAATTTTATTATGTTATTTCACTACTTAAAACTCTTCAACATTTAAGTCCTGGCTTCTTCAAATGTCAGTCACGAACCTCGTACCTCAAGAAAGTAAAAAGCATGATTGGCAGCTGACCTGTGATATTCTTCTTTGACCATGAATCATGCTCAGAGAGTAGGAGCAGGTAACTTCCTGCCTTGCCTGGGCTAAAAACAAGCAGAGACAAAGAGACCTCACAAACAGAAATGATTAGTCTAGCCCCCTTCTCTAGCCCAAACCAAAGTCTTTATTCTCACCAGCTAGTCCTGTTTTAATCCTCCCATCTCTTAGATAAAATTACTGAATACTCAATGATAAATTGCCCCCATCGTTGACTGCACTCAATCCTGAAAGCCCTTGTACTTTCTTTTTATTTATTTGTTTATTTATTTATTTATTTATTTATTTATTTATTTATTTATGTGTTTGAATGTACCGTCTGCATGTAGGTTTGTGCACCGGTGTCGTGCAATGCTGCGGAGGTCAGAAGAGGGTCTCGGATTCCCCTGGAACTGGAGTTCTCCCGGAATTGGAGTTACAGATGGTTCTCGTCCTCCATGTGGATGCTGGGGATCAAACCCGGGTCCTCTGCAAGAGCAGTAGGTGCTCTTAACTGCTAGGCCATCTCTCCAGCCCAACCCTTGTACTTTCTTAAGCCTTTTAGAACCACTGAGCAGCAGTCCTGATACAACCTCCCAACTTCCAGCTGCTCAGCCGCTCTGCACACCTCGTTGTCTCTTGCAACAACAAGGTAAATTTATCTTCTTTAATTTCAAATTTTATTTACTTTTATTTTATGTGTATGAATGTTTTGCCTGCATGTGTGTAAGTGCACCCATGTCATGCAAAGCTGGAAGAGGCCAGAAGAGGGTGTCATCCCCCAGAACTGGAGTTATGAATGGTTGTTAGCTGTCATGTGGGTGCTGGGAACTGAACCCAGGTCCTCTGGAAGAGCAGCCAGTGCTCTTAACTGCTGAGCCATATCTCCAGCCCCAATATATTTACCTTTTCAGCCTAGGAGTAGGTTATCAATGGTTTGGCTCCATTCACTTTATTTATTTTTTTTTTAATAATTTTTAATTTAATTTTATTTATTTTTGTATGTGTATGAGTATACTGTCTGCATGTAGGTTTGTGCACCCGTGTCGTGCAATGCCGCGGAGGTCAGAAGAGGGTGTCGGATTCCCCTGGAACTGGAGTTCTCCTGGAGTTGGAGTTTCAGACGGTTCTCAGCCGCCATGTGGGTGCTGGGGATCGAACCCGGGTCCTCTGTAAGAGCGGTCAGCGCTCTCAACCACTAGGCCATCTCTCCAGCCCGGCTCCATTCACTTTAATATATTTCTACCTTCCACAATGTGTACTGTAGTTGCACACAGCAAGGCCACATGCAATTTCCTAAACTCATTTTGTAGCATATAAATCCTATTGGTTTTCAGGAATGCCCCTCCCCATACTTAATACTCTCTCTTAGTTTTCAAAACCCAGTTTATATGTCAAGTCATATTCGAAGATTTCTAAGAGCCTACATATTGTCTTCGGTCAATTCCCTGTGCTTTGGATTAGCTCTGGGCTGGAACCTGTTTAGAGGCTCAACATCTGTGGACATGGAGATCAGAGGTTTCCATCCTGGTCTGGCAATACCTAATCTCCAGAAGCTTAATTATTACTCACAGCAGGCTGAGCTAGCAAACACCATTGCTTCTAAAACTTCTGCCAGGCATTGCTACCCACTGATACATAAGGAATGATTGTGAACCCCACTGCACACACATTAGCAGTCCTGGGGCTCAGGAGAGTTCAGCTTTTCCCTTTTGGAGTTTAACAAGACACACTTAAGGCCACCAAATAAATCATGTTGATTTTCTTTTCTTCTTTGCTCCTGTAGTTTGAAGACCAGGGCTTATGGACCTGACTGGTTCTAGAATTACAGTGTGAAATATGAATGAAGCTATGGGTTTTATGAGAGAGAAGCAGCAGAGAATTGGAGTGTTAGTCCAAGTCTCAATTCTTGGGCTTTGTCCTGATGACCAGAGCAGTCAGGTGTGTGCATCTGGACATTAGTGCTCGGATCACCTTCCTCTGAGTGCTGATAGGATAGAGGATAGACTTTCTAGGTCAGTTGTTATCAGCCTGGGGTATGCACTAGAACCACATAAGGAGTTTAAAAATATATCTGCTGGGGCTGGAGAGATAGCCTAGCAGTTAAGAGCACCGACTGCTCTTGCAGAGGACCCGGGTTCGATCCCCAGCATCCACATGGCGGCTGAGAACCGTCTGTAACTCCAATTCCAGGAGAACTCCAGTTCCAGGGAATCTGAGACCCTATTCTGACCTCTGAGGCATTGCATGACACGGGTGCACAAACCTACATGCAGACAGTACACTCATACACATACAAAAACAAAATAAAAAAAAATATCCGCTGAGCGTTGTGGCGCATGCCTTTAATCCTAGCACTCGGGAGGGAGAGGCAGGTGGATCTTTGTGAGTTCAAGGCCAGCCTGGTCTACAGAGTGAGTTCCAGGACAGCTGGGGCTACAGGGAGACCCTGTCTTGAAAAGACAAAAAAAAAAATGTACATATATATCCATGCCTGTTCCTCACCCATATAAATTCTGCAAAGGTCCCACGCCCTGGCAATTTTTATGATGTTTCATAGCTGAAGGGACTATCAAGAAAGAACACCGTTGGTCTAGATCCAGGAAGGATTGTATTTGCTCTAAAACAAAAAATATTTCTAGCACTAAAAATAGATGATAGAGGGAGACTGGAAAACTATTTTCAATAAATAATGACAGGTAAGTGACCAAATTTTATGAAGACCCCAAGTATATATCTGTAAGAACCAAACTCTCCCAAATGGATAGGAACTAAATGATGATCAGATTCACACTGAAATCTGGGCTGTAGAAATTCAAAACATTAACAAATTTGAAATGTATACTGTTGCGTAAACCAGGGAATATTGAAATGAATTGGGGCCAGAAGCTAATTATATGGAAATATTTCTATTTGCACATTTCTCCAGAAGGCAAAGTAGAAATTGCAACCAGCACATCTGAACAAGTGACAGGAATATTAAGTTTCCCATCATTCCCTGAGTGCACTACCTTTGCCAGCATGTATTCTGTTCTAGTTCTTGTGAAGGTGAGAATAATATCAAACTCATTAATTGTCTACATTTTAGATATGATAAGACTTTAGTGGATGGTGTTAATTAAACGAAAAAACAGTTCCTCTTGCTGTGGTGTGCATTACAAGTTAGAGCAATTAATTCACTCACTTAAACTGATCAAGATTTAATTACCATCACTCTGTGCAATTACTCCATAATTAAAGTAATTTGGTTCCTTCCATTTGCTGACAGTGTCACTGAACAGCCATTCACAGAACCAAAAGAAGTGATAATTAACCTAAAGAATAGCTCAGGGTAGTTTTACCCAGAAAAGTTCACTGTTGGTTATTCCTAAAATACCTAAACTGAGGAAAAAATAGAGAGAAAAACCTGGAATAATTAAAAATAAACAAATAAATAAAATTAAACCTTAAGGATTTTTTAACCCTCCTCAAAAATACAATCTCTAAAAGCATATGAATTTCTTAGAAATTTAAATGATGGTGATTGCCATCTAACCATAAATTAGTGTCATGGGCAAAACAAACAGAACTTGAAAAAATTAAACACTTAAATATTGGTTACGGCTAATTACTGTGGGAGATTAGAGGTTACTTGGGGGTTGGTAGGAGTGTACAAAATATACTGGTACAAAAAGAACTCTCAGAATCCTTGGAGGAGAACTGAAAAGGGTTTTTAAGAATTGCAGTGTTGGGGGGGTGGAGAAAGGGCTCTGCAGTTAAGAGTGCTTACTGCTCTTCCAGAGGACCCTAGTTCAGTTCCCAGCACCCATGTCTGGCAGCTCACAACCACCTGTAACTCTAGCTTCAAGGGATCTGACTGTGTCTTCTGGCCTCCTCAGGTATTCATACATATATATATATAAATAAAATGAATATTTAAAACTGAATTGCAAGCCTGGGTGTGGTTGGTGCATGTCTTTAATCCCAGCACTCAGAGACAGAAGCAGGCAGATCTCTGTGGCCCAGAACTATGTAGACCAGTTTGGTCTACATAGTTCTGGGCCAGCTGGGGCTACAGGGAAACCCTGTCTCAAAACAAAACTAAACTAAACTAAGCTAATCTAAACTAAAATGTAAAAGAATTGCAGTGTGGGAAAAGCAGTTTTGTGAAACACATACACACAAATACACACACACACACAAATCACAAATTTACTGTGGAACCTATTTTATAGAATAGCTATCTGACTAGTTTTCCAGGCAGGAAAAGATAACAGAGAAGCTGAGGGATTTTGGAATTCTGACAGCATTAGCAGAAGGGCTTGAACCCAGGCTCTGAATTGCAGTGGATTCGCCCAAGACCCCAGGTCAAGGGAGTGGAAGGACCAGACTGCTATTAAGCTCCTTCAGAAGACTCATTCCAGGGTAAATTACCTTGAAGTGGGAAGGCCGAGTTACATGGGATTTAGAGGAAAGGACTAATGAACCAAATGAATCCAACGAGATGGGTGCTTTCAGGGTGGTATGGCTGTAGACAGGCCAAATGAATCAAAATATGTAGGTGATGGCAGCTCTGTTGAGGTTTATGAATAATTGGGAACATGCATGAATGTCCTGTACTAAGGGAAACATGCATGGATGTCCTACACTGAGGGAACCTTGTGAATGTCCTGTGCTAAGGGAAATGCTCACACCGCAAGGCTTTTCATGGCCCTCAGAAGGGTGCCCTTTCAGCATCTGGTGTTATACCTAGGGAGTCATCACCTGGGTTCTGTGCTAGGAGTTTGGGAGACAGCAAGAAGAATCACATCCTTTGCCTCTTCTGAATATTACTTAGATACAACTTGGAATTTCCCCTTTTTGTTGATTTTGTTTTGCATGCAGAGGATCAAAACCAGGACTTTACATAAGCCAGGCAAGTCCTCTAGCACAGAGATACATCCCTAGCCCTGAAATTTCTGCCTTTACTGATATATTCCATGGAGCTATGAATGATGCCAACAGTAAGTCCTCCCTTCTGGTTCAGTTGCCTTGAGAAGTCCATATTGGGGCAATTACTCTGGAAACAGCCCTTCCCAGGAGCCCCGTCCACAACATCCTCATTATACTGGTAAATAAACTAGATAGCCTAAATAGCCTCTTTCAAATTCTAAGAATAAGCAAGTAAGATCATAGGTCTCGCTGGTGTCAGAGCTGAATGTCGAATTGCTGTCTCAGCTCTGTTGAGATACGCAGCTTTTGCTAAACAAACAATGGCATAGGTGGCCCTCTGATAAAGACATTAGACAGTCCTCATTAATGTCATTTTCAAGAATGTAGATGGCCGTCCATATTTAAGGTTCCACAGATTTAAACAAACAGATCAAACATTCAAAGAAAAATCAAATTGAGTCTGTACTGAATATGGAAAGATATTTTTCATGTTATTATTCTCTAAACTAGCATTTACATTGTATTGGGTACTAAAATATGTGGGAGGATTGTATAAGTTATATGAAAATTCTGTACCATTGTACAGAGGGATTTGAGCCTCCTAATGACGGTTCTCGCTCTGCCACACTTGGAGTTGATGCACAAACCTCATCCACTGGATTAAAGGGAAAAGGGGAAAAGGATGCAAGGTGGCTCTCCCTAAACCTTAGGACCAAAGGATAATAACCTTTCCCAAGCCTGCCTATCTTTATCTAACATCTATACCAGGCAGTCCCCTATCACCACTCCTGGACCCCCCAGGCTGCCACTTGCTTAGCTCTCTGCAGCCTAAATTCCACCGGCACACACTCACCACACACCGGTGATCATGCTGATTGCACTCACTGGACTTTCCAGGCTGGCATCTGATTTATTTTCCGCAGCCAGATTCAGCTAGCAAAGACCACTTTAGCCTGATCAGCTAAATACACCCTAGATAATAAAGGCCAGAGGTTCCTGTCTGGTGGTGAAAAGAACCCATTTATTCATCCACAGCATTCTGTTTTTATACCCAGTGACATCATATCTCAGGGCCTGCTTTCAGACCCCCTGCCTCATGTTCTGTAAATATCAAGAGTATTCGTGAGAGTCTTTAATCCCAGGGCTGTCTCATGGGTTTGCTAATGCAGGCGAATCCCTCCTAGGGCCAGGTTTCAGTGTAAACAGACAAGTAGGTAATTTAGCACAATGTAGCCACAGGTAGCCTCTTTTTTTACCTACACCCTAAGATTTTTGTTTTCATGGAGACAGGATGGAGGGGTGTCCTAGAACCAATGTCTTGATGCTCAGGAACACTAAGGCTGTTGGATGAAATGCCCTTGTTGGGGTTAACCTTTATTTGTCAATTTGATGGTATCTAAAATCACCTAGGGGACAGATCTCTGGGTTTGTCCAGGAGGGAATTTTTGGATTAGGTTAATTCAGGTAGAAAGATCTGCCCTAATGTGGGAAGGACCATTCCATGGGCTGAGGTCCTAGACTCCATAAAAAGAAGAAAGCAAGCCCAGCACAAGCATCCAACCTTCTCCACTTCCTGATACAGGGTGGCCAGATGCACCAAGCCCTTGTCCTGCATTCCCTTCCAGGATGGACTGTATCTCCTCAAAGTGTAATTGGAGGTAAACCTTTGTTCTCTAAGTTGCTTCTTGTTGATATTTGGTTACAACAACAGGAAAGGTAACTGATATTTTTATATTAGTCGCAGTTTTCTGTTGAAACAGAACACCAGACTATATTCAGAACCTATTCAGAACCCTGCTCTAGAGCTGCCTATCTAGATGTCTGATGCCTATCTATCTATCTATCTATCTATCTATCTATCTATCTATCTATCTATCTATCATCAATTATCAGTCATCTATCTGTCATCCATCTGTCATCTATATCTATCATCTGCCATTTATCACTGTCTATCTCTAACTGAATCTGTTTTATGTACACAAGTATGTATATGTAGATGAGAATTAGACCATGCAACTACTGAGGCTGGCAAGTCCCAATGCCTGCAGGTGTAATGGCAAATTTGAGACCAAAAAGCAGGTGACGCAGTTACAGCCAGAAGCCAGCAGGCCCCAAACTCTGCAAGAGCTGACTTTTTTTTTTTTATCTTTTTGAGACAGGGTCTCCCTTTAGTCTCAGCTAGCCTGGAACTCGCTCTGTAGACCAGGCTGGCATTGAACTCACAAAGATCTGCCTGCCTCTGCCTCCCGAATGCTAGGATTAAAAGCGTGTGCCACCATGCCCAGCTAAGAGCTGACATTTTAGTTTGACTCTGAAGGCAGGAAAAAAAGCCCACAGCTCACTTCAAAGGCATTTAGGCAGTGTATTAGTTCTGTGGTAAAATACCCTGACAATTAGACTTAGGGGAGAAAGGGTTTAGATTAGCTCACAGTTCCAAGTCCAGGTCCATCATAACAGCAGAGTCAAGGCAGTGGGAATTTGAAGCAGCTTGTCACATCCACAGTCAATAGAGAGAATGAATGCATGCTTACTAGGACTCAGCTAGCTTTCTCTACACTTATATAGTCCTGGATTCCCAAGCCTAGGGAATGTGCCACCAACAGTGGGCAGGTTTTTCATCAATTAGCACACTCTAGATAATCTCCCCCAGACGTATCCACAGGCCAACCTGTTTTAGAAAATCTTTCATTGAGACCCTCTTCCCAGGTGATTATAGATTACATCAAGTTGACAATTAAAATTGAATATCATAGGCAGAAAGAATTCTCTTTCTGGTGGAGAGTAAACTTTTTAAAATTTATTTTTATTTTATGTGTATGAGTGTTTTGCCTGCATGTATATAAGTGTACCTGTTAGGGTCAGAGAATCCACACCAGACACACTGAAGGATGGAAAATCAAGACTTTATTTCGGGAAAAAGTAAACCAGCATGCTGGGGTGGGAGGGAAAAGGCTCTGATCCTGATAAGTTGGCTCCCAGGCCTTTTATTCAGGGTCTAGGGGAATCTTAGTGGAATTTGGGTAACTTCTAGCCTTAATGGATAATAGCAGAGTTACAGCTCATGGTTAGGTCAGCCCACCTGCCCCCACGTACCAAAGGTTATCTTTAGACACAGTCTTGGGACAGGAACGGAACCTGGTCTAGGGGAGTTTTTCTTTATCGGTTCAGACTGGACCTATTTCCCAAGCCTCGTATGTATCTGGTGGACTCCAGCCTGGGGGAAAGCGAATGCTTAACCTTTGTCCAGAGTAGAAGTCTGGAATTAACTCTTATATCCTCATACTCATGTCATGAAATGCCTTTGGAGGCCAGAAGAGGCTATCAGATCCCCTGGAACTGGAGTTATGGACAATTGTTAGCCCCCATGTGGGTGCTGGGTACTGAATCCTGCAGAAAGAAGCCATTGCCCTTAACCAAGAACCATCTCTTCAGCCCTGGGAGTAAGCCATTTTGTTCTATTGAGGATTTCAGGTCATGCCTGAATTGAGGAGAGAAATCTGCTTTATTAAGTCTACTTACTTAAATGCTAATCTTATCCAAAACCTGCTTCACAGAAACACTCAGAATAATGTTTGACCAAATATCTAGGGACACTGTGACACAGTGAAGTTGACATAAAATTAACCCTTGACATCCCTTCCAATCCAAGCTCCTGTGGTATAAAAACCCTAGTTTTTGAGTCCAGATCCCTTTTATTTATTTATTTATTTATTTATTTATTTATTTATTTAATTTTTATTGATGCTTTGTGCATTTCGTACATCATTTTCCAATTCAGATCAGGCATATTTCCCTTTCCCTTCCCCCCCACCCCCACCCCATCCCAGATCATGTATTCTGCCATAACTGTCCTGTATCTTTCAGGGTTTTTTTTTTCCATTTTTTAGCTATAAGTGATAATCCATGAGTACAAGCATCCTTCGTGCAAAACCAATCTGCAGACTGTTGTGCCCAAATCCCCACAGTCCCACCATCCAGTGGGGGGTGACAGGTTGTTTGTTCAATCAAGTTGATCAAATGAGTGTCCAGACTACATTGCTGTAGTTTCACCATTCACCCCAATCGCAGCCTTTACATTCTAACAGCCCCCTCTTCTGCAAGATCGTTCCTAGGCTTAGAAAAGAGAGGGCCACAGGCTTGGATGAGAAGTAGTAAACCAGTCCACCTCTTCGGGAGGCTGTTGACTTTGGAGTCTCTGGTCATTCTCTGGCTGTTTCCTTCATGGGCTGACAGATTTGTCCAGGAGTAACTTTCGATCCTAACTAATGAAGCACAAGCACAAAGCAATTAGTATATGATAGTATGTTATTTACAGCAGCACCAGTAATAGTTGTGGTAGGTTTACCTTTGGCGCCTATGACACTATATGTTGGATGATATTTAATCCATTGACATTACTAGTTTTTTATCCCCATGTTAGATCCATGCCAGGGGGGTTTACTGTGACTTTATTGATAAACATCTCCTCCAACCTTTGTAGCAGGATTGTTTGTAAGCTTTGTGGTATCAGCACTGGTTATCCTCCAAGGAAGAGCGGAGATGCCAATAGCCAATTAGAATTTGGGATATATTTTAGATTGATTATTAACAGGCACAATGGCATTTGCCTCTGCTGCAACAGTATCTACCCGTATTCCAGGCAGGTGAGGTTTACGGTAGCTGGTGCTAGGATGGTGGAAGTCTTTGCTTGACTCAGGGAGACTGTATCTTGATTTATTAGTTTTAGGTGGCCTGTGTGTTAACACCTCTCCTGGCATTCCAGAGGCCATCTGTACACAGCATTGCGTCAGCGCTGTGCGGGTTCTCAAATACATCCCTCCCATGTTCAACATCAGGTCTTCAGCAGCAGGGTCTTATTGCCTCTCCTCCTGCAAGTATCCCAACTTAGGGGCGAAGGAACCTGCCTTGACCTTTTTGTGTGGCCTTGATTCCACCCTGGCCATACATCCTCCTGAAGCACGAGTCAGATAGCATAGCCCTATGGTGGAAATTTGTACAGAAGCTTGCCATCTTTCATAAGTTATGAACTTTGCCTAATTGCATATAGCCCAGACCTTTTAGTATTTACTATTTGTTTCTGAACAGTAGTATATAGTCCTTCTTCCACTACTGTTCTTATGTCTATTCAGTCAGATCCCTTTTATTAAGTGAAACCAGTGCTTGTCTCCTTTGCTGCTCCTTCAGTGTGGAGCCAAACCATAGCCAGAAAAGACAACTGTAGAAAATACCACAGAAAAGTATCTGTGGTTCTGACTGAGGCTCTTCCCAGATGTGTACATAGCTCAAAGGCAGGAAATAGTTACTTCATTTACCAAACAACAATTGTTTGATTGAACAGAAAGACATTAAATGAGTTGGGGAGGGGGACGTTAGTAAGCAGTGGGAGGAAGCATCTTTGAAACACTTAGTATGATATAAACTCAGTCATTTAGAATTGAGACATCATTGTGGGGAGAAGTTAGCAAGGCTGCCAGTAATGGGCATTCAGATTGAGATAGTCCATAAGCACAAAATACACACTAAGTTATAAATAATAATGTAGTAAAATAGCTCCATAATATCTAAATACTGATTATGTGTTGACACTGTTTGATGAGTAAGAATGGCATGTTGGACATTGCTTTGGTTTGTGTGTAGAGTTGTGGTGGTCATCCTCCGCCAAGCAGATTTGTTGGAAGCTTGGCTCCCGCATGTTACAGTGACTCATAAGAGTGTGGTAGGTAATAGTATTTCAGAACTGGGGGCCTGGTAGAGGCTCTGTCCTTGGGGTACATTCTTACAAGATACTAGGAGACCCTCTGAAAAGCAAGCTTGGCCCTTCCCTCAGCCTCTCTAGCTTCCTGTCTCATCACACAATTTTCCCCTCCTGTATTCTCTCACATGAAGCTTCTCCCAGAGGTCTACCAGAGCCAGAAGAGCGCTGCTAGCTTTCTGATGGCCAAGCCTTCCAGAACTGTGTAGGTTAAAGAATACCTGTTGCCTTTATTAAAGTACCCAGCCTCAAGGTACTTTTGTTGTTTTAGCAATGTAATTGGATGGGTGCGGAGGCATGTTTGTGAGACTTAAACAGCTTTATTTTAGGCAACATCCTAATGATTGCTACATTGTGGAACAATGTTCACCTTTATTCCTTGCCTTAAAATCATTTAGATTTCTTTCTTTTTTTTTCTTTTCTTCTATTTAGGCTGAAAGAAAGATTCATGTTGAATCTGGCTCCTCTCTTGGCAGCACCAAATACGAACCACTTCTAGTACTTCGTTCTCCTTGTGCCTCGCACACTGGGGGTGAGTTGTTCCCTTCTCATGGTCACCCAAATGAGGTCGGTAAGCACCAAGTCCTGTTTCAATCCTCCTGTATTCGGTCTCCATGATACAGCCTGGGTAGTCCAAACAACTTGTGGCATCTCATACTCTGAATTGATGGCGCTGATAATCCCCCCAGTAGACGTAATTGCTCAGTTAAGCTCATGTCTCAGCAGTCCCATCTGGCACTGAGAGGTTTGGAGGATTCTTGATAGAGACATGAGTCTTCACGTCCATATTGGAAGGTTGAAAAAACGTGTCTCATGTCTTTTTTTTTTTTTTTTTTTTTTTTTTTTTTGTCTTTAGAGACGGGTCTCCCTGTAGCCCAGCTGTCTGAACTCACGTCTGTAGACCAGGCTGGCCTTGAACTAACATAAGATCCCACCTGCCTCTGCCTCCCAGGTGCTAGGATCAAAGGCGTGCACCACCACGCCCAGCTCAGTGTCTCACGTCTTTGAAGGATGGCAAAAGCAGGGGCAGCCACAGGGTAGCTGCACTTGCCAGTAAGACAGGCAAAACAATTGTTTTCTCTCTTTCTCTCTCTCTCTCTCTCTTTACTTTTTGTCTTTTTACTAAGATCTTAAGTTTTATACCTGAAGTACAATTTCTCAGGCTTTACTAATTATTTATTTCTGATTATACTTTCCTTTTGGATGCTTAGGGCCACACTGTTAGCCCAGATTAACCTTGTTTTCTCAAGGTCAGTTGAGGATCTGGTCCTCAGTTTGTTTTTTTTTTGGGGGGGGTGAGGGAGCTCCTGGCTCCTTTTGGCTTTTCATTTATCAGTTCCATCCACTTGAGGACAAAGTCAGGTCCTGCTAGACCAGGCTTCCCTTTTTGAAGCATGAGCAGACTTTCCTCTTTATAGACTGGACACTGGCTGAAGTCCCATTAGTGGATCTCTAAGACCTCCCTGCACAGGAAGACTGGTGACCTACATTTGCAGGACATTTCAAGAGATGCCCCCATACATAGTCCCCTGGGACTTAGTTGACCTCTGAGCAAGGAACAAATAATCCCTTAAGTCCCTTGGGCAAATTGGTTATTTTTATTTTATGTATATGAGTGTTATGCTGGCATGTGTGTAAGTGTACCTGTGACATGCAGTGCTCATGGAGGACAGAAGAGGGTGTTGGATCCCCTGGAACTGGAGTTACAGATGGTTGTTAGCCTCCATGTGGGTGCTGGGATTTGAACCCGGTTCTTCTGCAAGAGTAGCCAGTGCTCTTAATTGCTGAGCCATATTTCAGGTCTGAGATGTCCTGATCTTAAGAAAAATAGACTCCAGGGGCTGGAGAGATGGTCTAGTGGTTAAGAGTGCTGACTGCTCTCACAGAGGACCCGGGATAGATTCCCAGCACCCACATGATGGCTGAGAACCATCTTTAACTCCAGTTCCAGGGGAATCCGACACCCTCTTCTCCTAGGCACCGCATGACACGGGTGCACCAACCTACATGCAGACAATACATTCATACACATAAAAAAGTAAATAAAAAATTTTTTAAATGTAAAAAAAGAAATATAGACTCTTACCTGCAGGTTTGTGGGGAAATCTTATTATCCTTTGCAATGATAAAGGACCAAATTTGGGGTAATGAGATGCAAGGAGAAGGCTGAAATTTTGACTTCCAGTGTTAAGCACAATGCCAATAGTTGCATGAATGGGATATGTTCAGTACGCAGGCTCATGTCTCTAGATGAACAATTAAAACTTCATTAGAAAAAAGAAAAACCTTGTACTCCTTCACATTTGATCATTATGTCCTGTAAAAACTCCACTCCAGGTGAGTTTTAGTCTTGCTGGCATATGATTCTAGTAATATGGATTTTGTTTAGACTTAGGTTAGGAGAAAATGGCCTCAGTTTAAAAAAAAGATACATAGAAGTAACGTGCTCATCTTCTGTCTTTTAAATAGACATGGGAAGGAGGAGAGTGGGGAGATGCAAGGCTCCCCCAGAAAGATGCTCTTAGGTGGCTTGATTGCAGTTTTATTTTATTTTTAAAAATTATGTATTTATGCTGGGTGTGGTGGTGGCAGGCAGATTTCTGTGAGTTCAAGCCCAGCTTGGTCTACATAGTGAGTTCTAGGCCAGCTGGGGGCTACAGGGAGACTGTGTCTCGAACAGACCCCCCCCCCAAATTATTTATTTTATGTGCATGAGTGTTTTGCCTGCATGTAAGTGTACCATGCCCACAGAAGCCAGAAGATGGCGTTAGATCTCCTGAACTGGAGTTACCGTTGTTAACCACCGTGCTGGGAACCAAATCCAGGCCCTCTGCAAGAGCACATAACTACCACAAAATTAGGTCCTCCTCTGATTTCACTGAATTACAGTCCTTTTCAGTGTAGACCAAAGTACAGATTTATACATATATGTCTTAGGTACATTAGCCCAACTTTGTAAGTCTTCTAAGAGACTTTTCTATTCAGAAAATAGATCAAGGAGCGTTTCCCAGAATCAGTTCAGTAAGCTTTCCTGCACACCAATGAGCCACATTTAGTAATAGGTGGATGTGGGCATAATTCACAGTAACCTTGAACATTTAATACCATTAATTCGTCAAAACTAATAATATTAATTCATTCAAAATGAGATTAAGCTGGGGCACCCCTTGCAGCTAGAATCCCTGACTGATGGCTCTGTGACATCTCTGGCTGGGCACCCCCAGCAGAGCCTCGCACCGGTGGCCAATTGCAGTGGGAACCAGCCCTTGTAACCCGTCTTCAGTTAAAGCATCTTGGAAGGAAAGGGGGCGAGAGAGAGAGAGAGAGAGAGAGGAGAGAGAGAGGAGAGAGAGAGAGAGAGAGAGAGAGAGAGAGAGAGAGAGAGAGAGAGCTGCTTGTCTCTCTGTACACCTTGAACGTTATATTTTAGCAGTCAAACCAATGATTTACGTTTAATGCCAACAGGGTCGAGTCATACAATTATTTTTCTAAGCAGCATTTAATGGAAATCAGCAGGCAGAAGAATCCAGCCAGCCTCGTATAATGATGGTTGCTGCAGGTGACTTTATTTCTGATCCTGTGAATCTCGCCTGGGCTTGGTTAGTTACAGGCAGCAGCCACCAAGAATGGCACGGAGCGCACGTGGCATCTCTGTGAATTAGGAAGGACGCACTTCCGGTTCTCAGCCGGTTTCTGGTCAGTTTGTAGTATATTAACAGTGTTACCTTCCTTCCTCTGGCTTTTCTCCACTGGTAGGCACTATAAACATTTACTGAGCACTTGCTTTGATGAGGGGCTTGACCTGACCTGGCCATAGGAAGTTTAGCCTGAGGCAGAGAGGTCTCAGGTGTTGATCTTTTCTTACCAAGATACCATGTAACAAAACTAGGGCAGAGCTAGGCAGCTTTGCTGTTCGCTTCAGCTGGAATCAGACTCATGAAGGAGAGGATTGGACTTATTATTTTAGTTTTCTGCATAGTGGCGATGACTGTCTACACTCATAACCTTGTTCTGAGAACGATGGAAGCAAAATATATATAGCAAACAATAAGCACAGTGTCTCCAAACAGCTTTTTTTTTTTTTTTTTGTCTTCTTGAGACAGGGTCTCCCTATAATCCCAGCTGGGCTGGAACTCACTCTGTAGACCATGCTGGCCTTGAACTCACAGGGATCTGCCTGCCTCTGCCTCCTGAGTGCTAGGATTAAGGGCATGCGCCACCACGCCCAGCTTAAAGACGGTTCTTAGCCACCACGTGGGTGCTGGGAATCGAACCCAGGTCCTCTCCAAGAGCAGTTGGTTCTCTTAACCACCGAGCAATCTCTCCAGTCTCCCCCCACCCAATGGCTAATTCTTAATGATAATAGCTAATGTTGTTTCATAGAAACCCTAAACCTAATGTTTTACGTTAAATCATAACCAATGCTTTAATATTTTTATGTGAACAGATCGAGAGGCTCATTATAACCCTTGCTTCTGGTCCTTACTCTTCAAACAGGCTGTTAACAAACCGGAGGGAATTCTTTCCGACCTTCTTCCATAGTCGAGCCTTAGAACCACATGAAGTTAAATGCAATTTTCACCGTGTGCTTGGGAACTTTTCCTTGCAGCATCTTATATAATTAAAGCAAATGTATAACAGCTAGTGCATGAATTTGGGGTGCTCCCTTGTGCACCCTGCCATTTGTCCTGCCCAAGCCTCATGTCTGAATCCGTGCACAAAACTGCTCCATTGAGGCAGAATTTTGCATATATATATATATATTTTGTTTGTTTGTTTGTTTGTTTAAGACAGCATCTCACTCTATAACCTAACTGGTCTGAAACTATGTAAACCAGATTGGTCTTGAACTCACAGAGATTTGCCTACTTCTGCCTCTTTTTTTTTTTTTTTGTATTTTTGAGACAGGGTCTCCCTTTAGTCCCAGCTGGCCTGGAGCTTGCTCTGTAGACCAGGCTGGCCTTGAACTCACAGAGATCTGCCTACCTCTACCTCCCCAGTGCTGGGATTAAAGGCGCACGCCACCACGCCCTGCTTACTTCTGCCTCTCAAATGCTGGGATTAAACAGGTATGCCACTGTGCCTGGTTGCTTTAATATTTTTAATTAAGTAATCACTTACCTAGTTTATCAACTCTATCTTTTACAAAAAAATCTATTATCTATTATTAAGACTCAAAGTCTTTAAAAACATTTTATTTATTATTTTTATTTTTTTGTGTGTGAGTGTATTGCTTGCAAATATGGAAGCACATCCATGTTGTGCAATGCCTGAGGAAGTCAGAAGAAGGAGCTGGATTCCCCTGGAATTTGAGTTACAGATGGTTGTTAGCTGTCATGTGGGTACTGGGAATCAAAACCTGGTCCTCCGCAAGAGCAGCCAGTGCTCTTAAATGCTAGCCATCTCTCCAAGCTTCATGACCCAAACTCTTTAATGAACCTTGTTTTCTAGAAGGCTAGCTTCTTTTAAATTCTGTCACCCATTTTAAAATATTT
This sequence comes from Rhizomys pruinosus, assembly GCA_009823505.1. Classification (NCBI taxonomy): domain Eukaryota; kingdom Metazoa; phylum Chordata; class Mammalia; order Rodentia; family Spalacidae; genus Rhizomys; species Rhizomys pruinosus. Next base: position 3,747,865 of record VZQC01004008.1, read on the forward strand.
GATGAATAAAACCAAATTTCTGTCTTGTCCGAGTTGCTCATATCTCAAGGGGCAATGCTAGCCACCTATCCTGAGCAAAAGGCACAGTTCTACAACAGCCCTTGGGGTACTTGTTAGGACATAGTGAGGGGCACAAAGGTCTCTGGCCCTCTCAGGGGGTTTCTAGACCCAGACAGATCAGAAGATGTAACATGATAACAGAGTGCCAACACAAAGCTGAGCAAAAAGATAAACTCAATGAGATACTAAAAATAGCAACAAAATAAGAAACATTACTCACAGAGCTGTCACCAAAATCCTTCACGCTGTGAATGTAGGAACTGTGAGAGGTGAGTCCAATTCTTTGAGATGCTTTGGGAAACTTGACTTTGAAACTCTAAAGACCATACTGGGGTGCTGTCTTCCTCCTCTTTACCTTGCAGGTAGGAAAGGAGTCCCACCGCAGGCATCTGGGAAAGACTGCAGGCACCACAGTGGACCTTGTCAGATGAGACTGACAACGGACTGAGAAGCACTTGCTGGGAAGAAGAACACCATATAATACCATGCCGTACCCGATGGTGGGACTCAGGCGAAGGGACTCAGCAGAAGATATCCAGGAAGAATGGCTGAAATCTTTGTAGTATGAACCCAAAGGTGAAAGCATGTTCTTGGACAGACGCCTTTTAGCCATGTATTCTGGTTGCCACTCCTCACACAGACCTCTGACAAATAAACATGCTTTTTAAAACATTATTTACTGAGTTATGGGTCCAGCTCAGTAGTAGAGTCCTTGCTTAGCATGCACAAGGTCCCGTGTTCAATTCCCAGCCCCCCCGCCCCCCGGAGAGGAAAAAGAAGAAAAATTATTTATTGTCTGGGTACATACACACATGTGCATGCATGCACCATGGCTTCGATGTGGAGCTCAGAGGGTAAGCTCTCTCTTTCTACCATATGGGTCCTTGGGATCAAAGTCAGGTTATCAATGGCAAGTGCTCTTATCCACTGAGTTGTCTCACCAGCCCCAAACAGGAGTTTTGTCCCCCCCGCCCCAGCCCTAACTGAAGCTCAGTTTTCATTCAGTGTTGTAAATTTGCTTAACGGAAGTTCAGAGTAGGAGGTTTCACTCTTATAATTATATGGTCCAAGAACTCTCCTGGATTACATTTTCTTTTTAGTTGATAATAATAATTGTGTGTGTATGTATATATGAGGGATGGTGTAATATGCTAATATATGTATCCGGTGTATAATGAGCAAATTGGGGTAATTAGAGTATCCATCTCATTTCTTTGTATTAGGAACACTCAATTCCTGTCTTCTAGTTATTTTTAAATATATGATAAATTATTAGCTCCAGTGTGCTATCAAACACTAGAACTTATTCCTCCTGTCTACCTGTAATTTTATACACATTAGCTGACACCTCTGCTCCTCCATTACTAGGCTATCACTACCGCATGAAAGTAACATTTTCAGAGTGACACGGCAGGTCTCTTGGCAGGTGGGTTCCAGGACCTTCCCAGCCCTGGCGCCTCCAGTGCAGGGTTCCAGGACCATCAGAGCCCTGTTGCTTCTAGCCCCGGGTCACAGGACCATCCCAGCCCAGGTGCTTCCAGCCCATGGTGAGTAACAGGTCAGGCTTCTCGCGTAGGTGGGGTCCAAGATGATCCCTGCCCCACTGCTTCCAGCCTAGGGTTCCAAGACCCTCCGAGCCAAGTTATTTCTGGTGCAGGGATCCAGGACCATCCTAGCACCTTTGCTTCCAATGCAGGGAGAGTGACACGGCGGGCCTCTCGGCAGGCAGGTTCCAGGACCTTCCAACCCCAGGAACCTCCAGGACAGAGTTCCAGGACCATTGGAGCTCTGTTGCTTCCAGCCCAGGGTTCTAGGACCATCCAAGACCAGTCACTTCAGGTGCAGAGTCTCTGGAGCTGCTCTGACTTCCAGACTGGATGGGGTAAGGCCCTGGGGTTGGTCACCTTGGTGGTGACAGGATTGGCCAGGCAAAAACCAGTGCCACCCCCACCCCCTTGCAGCCATCCTGGTGGGACAGAGAAAATGACTCAGAGCACAAAGTAACAAAAGAGACAGCCAACCTTCCAACCTAGAGGAACAGGCCTTCAACCAAAGGAAGTAGCACTTGAATTTTGTATCAGACTATAAACAATGAATCAAATCCACATGGCAAGAGCACAAAGGAAAATCAACAACATGGGAAAAGCAAATAATAAATCCCCACCAAAATCTAGCTGTCCTATAGAAGACTCCAACAATGAGTTCTCCCTGGAGATAATCCAGGACACAGGTCTTAAAAGAACAAAAATAGACATACTTGAAGAAATGAAGGGAGAGAATGACAAACTCAAGAATGAAGTGGAAACATTGAAAAGAACCCATGCTGAAATGAAACAAGAAACCAAACAGCAAATCAAGGATCTAAAAGGAGAGAATAGCAAACTCCAAAGGGAAGTGGAAAAACTAAAAAAGAAACACAAGATGAAGTGAAAAAGGAAATTACACACTCATCCAATCAGCAGGAAAAGATGTGAGAAAGCCTCAGTAACAGATTGGATGAAGCAGAAAGTAGAATATCAACACTGGAAGACAAGGTGGAAGAACTGCAATGCTCAAAGAGTTTGAAAATTAAAAAAAAATCACAAGAGTGGAACAATCAGGAAATATGGGACACCAAGAAAAGGTCAAACCTCCACATCATAGGGGTAGAGGAAGGAGAAGAATCCCAGGACAAAGGTATTGATCAGATCTTCAATAACATAATAATAGAAGAAATTTTCCCCAAACTGAAAATGACAAACCCATACGAATACAAGAAGCACATAGAATACCAAATAGACAAGATCAGAAAAGGAATATCCCATGCCATATCATAGTTAAAACACTAAATGCCCAAAACAGAAGACAAATTACTGAAGCCACAAGATAAAAACAAGTTACATATAAAGGAAAACCCATCAGAATTATAGCTGACTTTTCAGTGCAAATGATGAAAGTCAGAAGAACTTGGACCAAAGTATTCCCAGCACTAAATGACTATAGATGCCAACCCAGATTACTATGCCCAGCAAAAATGTCAATTATAGTTGAAGGAGAAATAAATATCTTTAGTGACATAAACAAGATGAAAGAATTCATGTCCAGGAAACAAACCCTTCAGAAAATACTTGAAGCAATTCAAAGGTCAGAGGAAAGGAACAACTATCCCCAAGCACCTAGAGAGAGTAATGAATAAAAGTATAACTGCAGAAATACAAACCAAGACCAAGAATGCAAACAGAAAATAAGGTAAAAGGAAGCAGCATACATCTCTTAATAATAACTTTAAATATTGATGGGATGAACTCCCCAGTCAAAAGACATACACTGGGACAATGGATTAGGAAACAGAATCCATCTATAAGCTGCCTACAAGAAACCTATCTCACCCTCAAGAATAGCACCAACTTAAAGTGAAATAATGGAAAAAAATACTCCAAGCAAATGGCACCACAAAGCAAGTAGGAGTTGCTATTCTAATATCAGACAAAATAGACTTCAAAGTAAAACTAATCAGAAGAGACAGAGAGGGCCACTACGTCCTTATCAAAGGATCAATTAACCAAGAGGATTTTACAATCATGAATATATAGCACCAAACTCCAGTACAACTGAACTTTATAAACACAATTCTACAGGACCTCGAGGCACAGATTGATCCCAGTACACTAATAGTGGGGGATTTCAATGCCCCACTGTGCCCATTAGATAGATCAACTAGACAAAGAATAAACAGAGAGATATCTGAACTGAACAATACAATACACCAAATAGGCCTCACAGATATCTACAGAATATTCCACCCAAACACCAGAGAATATACTTTCTACTCAGCACCCCAAGGAACATTCTCCAAAATTGACCACATACTTGGACACAGAAAAAAACCTTGACAAATAAAAAAAATTGAAATTATTTCATGCATTCTATCAGACCATAGTGCAAAAAAGCACAATATCAATACCAGAATAAGCCCAACTATCTACAAGCACACACAGAGACTAAACAACACATTCCTGAATAATGAGTGGGTCAAGGAAGAAATAAAGAAAGAAGTAAAAACATTCCCAGAACTAAATGAAAAAGAAAATGCAACACAGCAAAACCTATGGGGTACTTTAAAAGCAGTCCTAAGAGGGAAGTTTATAGCCCTCACTGCCTACATTAAAAAAGCAGAAAGAAGGCAAATAAATGAACTAACACTGCAGCTAAAAACACTTGAGAGACAACAACAAATGAACCCTAAACCCAACACACAGGAAGAAATCACAAAAAGGAGAGCATAATCAATGAAATAGAAACAAAGAAAATGATACAAAGAATCGATAATTCCAAAAGCTTGTTCTTTGAAAGGATAAACAAGATAGATAGACCCCTAGCCCAGTTAACCAAAAGAAAGAGAGAGCAACTCCAAATCAATAGTATTGGTGATGAAAAGGGAACCATTGGTGATGAAAAGGGAACCATTACAACAGACAGAGAAAAGATCGAGACAATCATCTGAGAATACTTCAAAAACCTATACTCTACTAAATTTGAAAACCTAAGAGAAATGGATGAATATTTGAAATCCGGGAATTCATTGAAGCTTAACCAAGAAGAGATTGACAGCTTAAACAGACCCATAATATATGAGGAAGTTGAAAATATAATAGTAAACCTCCCAACTAAAAAAAGCCCAGGCCCAGATGGTTTCATGGAAGAATTCTATAAAACATTCAAAGAGGACTTATAACCATTATTATTCAAACTGTTCAGAAGGATACAAGAGGAAGGAAATCTCCCAAATTCCTTCTATGAAGCCAGCATCATTCTAATACCAAAACCAGGCAAAGATACGACCAAAAAAGAAAACTGTAGACCCATCTCATTAATGCACATAGGTGCAAAAATTCTCAACAAAATACTTGCAAATCACATACAGACCCACATCAAAAAGATCATCATGACCAAGTTGGAGTCATACCAGAGATGCAGGGATGGTTTAAGATACATAAATCAATAAATATCATAAAACACATAAATGGACTGAAAGATGAAAACCACACAATCATCTCAATTGATGCAGAAAAAGCCTTTGACAACATTCAGCATCCCTTTATGCTTAAAGTCTTAGAGTGAATTGGACTGGAGGGAACATTCCTCAATGTAATCAAAGCCACAAACCACACAAACCCACACAAACCCACAGCCAACATCATCCTAAATGGAGAAAAGTTAGCAGCATTACCCTTAAATGGAGGAGCATGGCAAGGCTATTCCCTATCACCACTCATTTTCAATATAGTGCTTGAAACACTTGCCAGGGCAATAAGGCAAGAAACCGAAATTAAAGGAGTACTAATTGGAAAAGAGGAAGTCAAGCTATTCCTCATTGCAGATGATATGATAATTTACCTGAGGGATGCTAAAAACTCTACCAGAAAACTCCTAGAAATGATTAAGAGTTTCAGCAAAATGGAAGGATACAAAATTAACCTAGAAAAATCAGTAGCCTTTCTCTACACCAACAATAAGCAACTGGAGAAGGAATATAAGACCCTCCCACTCACAATAGCCACAAAACAATAAAATACCTAGGAACAAACTTAACCAAAGACACCAAAGATCTCTACAAAAAAATTTTAAACCCTTGAAGAAGGAGATTAAAGAAGACATCAGAAGATGGAAAGACTTCCCATGCTCATGGATTGGAAAAATTAATATAGTAAAAATATCCATTTTACCCAAATTGATATACAGATTCAATGCAATCCTAATTAAAATCTCCAAGAGTTTTTTTCACAGATTTGGAAAAAAATTCTTATATTCATATGGAAAAACAAAAGACCCTGAATAGCCAAAGCGACCCTGAGTGAAAAGTGCAATACAGGGGAGATCACTTGTCCTAGTTTGTCTTCCATTGCTGTGACAAAACACTCTGACCGACACCAACTTGGGGAGGAAAGGGTTTATTCAGCTTACATCTCCCGGGTCACAGTTCATCACTTAGGGAGCCCAAGGCAGGAACTCAGGGCAGGAACCTGGAGGCATGAGCTGAAACACAGGCCATGGAGGAATGCTGCTCACTCACTGGCTTGCTTGCTCTGGCTCATGCCCAGCCTGCCTTCTTATACCGTACACAACCACCTGCCCAGGCTGGCACTACTCATTGTGGGGTGGGCCCCCCCCCACACTGCTCGACCATTAAGACAATATTCCACAGATGTGGCCACAGGCCAATCCAATGGAGCCAATTCCCCAATTGAGGCTCCCTCAACCCAGGTGTGTCAAGTTGACACTAAAGCCATCTAGCACATCACTATACCAGACTTCAAACTATGTTACAGGGCTATTGTCATAAAAACAGCCTGGTACTGGCACAGAAACAGACCCGTAGACCAATGGAACAAAATTGAAGATCCAAACTTGAGCACATACAATTTCAGCCACCTCATATTTGATAAAAGACCCAAAAAGACTCAGTGGAGGAAAGACAGCATCTTCAGCAAATGGTGTTGGAAAAACTGGATCACCATTTGTAGAAAAATAAAATGAAACCCCTACCTCTCGCCCTGTACAAAAATCAACTCCAAATTGATCAAAGACCTCAACATGAAACCCAAAACTCTGAAAGTGATAGAAGAAAATTTTGGCAGCAACCTATAAGACGTAGGTGTAGGAAAAGACTTTCTAAATCAGATAGCAGCTGCACAGGAAATAAGGTCAACAATTGACAAGTGGGATCTCATCAAACTCAAAAGCTTCTGTACAGCAAAAGAAACAATAAAGTGAAGAGAAAACCCACAGAGTGGGCCCTGCTTACTTCTGCCTCTCAAATGCTGATTAAACAGGTATGCCACTGTGCCTGGTTGCTTTAATATTTTTAATTATAAGTACTCACTTCCCTAGTTTATTCAAACCTCTATCTTTACAAAAAAAATCTATTATCTATTATTAAGACTCAAAGTCTTTAAAAACATTTTATTTATTATTTTATTTTTTTGTTGGTTCCGTGTATTGCTTGCAATATGGAAGCATATCCATTTGTGCATCCTGAGGAAGTCAAGAAGAAGGAGCTGGTTTCCCCGGAATTGAGTACGAGAGTGGTTGGTTATTAGCTGTCATGTGGTACTGGGATCAAAACCTGTCCTCCGCAAGAAGCAGCCAGTGCTCTTAAATGCCTAGCCATCTCTCCAAGCTTCACGACCCAAACTCTTTAATGAACCTTGTTTTCTAGAAGGCTAGCTTCTTTTAAATTCTGTCACCCATTTTAAAATATTTGATGAATAAAACCAAATTTCTGTCTTGTCCGAGTTGCTCATATCTCAAGGGGCAATGCTAGCCACCTATCCTGAGCAAAAGGCACAGTTCTACAACAGCCCTTGGGGTACTTGTTAGGACATAGTGAGGGGCACAAAGGTCTCTGGCCCTCTCAGGGGGTTTCTAGACCCAGACAGATCAGAAGATGTAACATGATAACAGAGTGCCAACACAAAGCGGCCTTCGGGCTGAGCAAAAGATAACTAATGAAGCTACTTAAAAATAGCAACAAAATAAGAAACATTACTCACAGAGCTGTCACCAAAATCCTTCACGCTGTGAATGTAGGAACTGTGAGAGGTGAGTCCAATTCTTTGAGATGCTTTGGGAAACTTGACTTTGAAACTCTAAAGACCATACTGGGGTGCTGTCTTCCTCCTCTTTACCTTGCAGGTAGGAAAGGAGTCCCACCGCAGGCATCTGGGAAAGACTGCAGGCACCACAGTGGACCTTGTCAGATGAGACTGACAACGGACTGAGAAGCACTTGCTGGGAAGAAGAACACCATATAATACCATGCCGTACCCGATGGTGGGACTCAGGCGAAGGGACTCAGCAGAAGATATCCAGGAAGAATGGCTGAAATCTTTGTAGTATGAACCCAAAGGTTCTTGGACAGACGCCTTTTAGCCATGTATTCTGGTTGCCACTCCTCACACAGACCTCTGACAAATAAACATGCTTTTTAAAACATTATTTATGAGTATGGGTCAGTCAGTAGTAGAGTCCTTGCTTAGCATGCACAAGGGTCCCGTGTCATTCCCAGCCCTCCCCGCCCCCCGGGAGGAGAAAAGAAAGAAAAAATTATTTATTGTCTGGGTACATTGCACACATGGTGCACTGCATGCACCATGGCTTCGATGTGGAGCTCAGAGGGTAAGCTCTCTCTTTCTACCATATAGGTCCAGGGGACCAAAAGTCAGGTTTATAATGCCAAGTGTTCTTTTTATTTATCCCATGAGCTGTCTCACCAGCCCCAAACAGGAGTTTTGTCCCCCCCGCCCCAGCCCTGACTGAAGCTCAGTTTTCATTCAGTGTTGTAAATTTGCTTAACGGAAGTTCAGAGTAGGAGGTTTCACTCTTATAATTATATGGTCCAAGAACTCTCCTGGATTACATTTTCTTTTTAGTTGATAATAATAATTGTGTGTGTATGTATATTATGCGGAGATGGTGTAATATGCTAATATATGTATCCGGTGTATAATGAGCAAATTGGGGTAATTAGAGTATCCATCTCATTTCTTTGTATTAGGAACACTCAATTCCTGTCTTCTAGTTTATTTTTAAACTATGATAAAATATAGCTGCCAGTGTGCTTATCAAAGCCACTAGAACTTATTCCTCCTGTCTACCTGTAATTTTATACACATTAGCTGACACCTCTGCTCCTCCATTACTAGGCTATCACTAACGCATGAAAGTAACATTTTCAGAGTGACACGGCAGGTCTCTTGGCAGGTGGTTCCAGGAACCTTCCCAGCCCTGGCGTTTCCTGCACAACGTTCCAGGACCATCAGAGCCTGCTTCTCTACCCCGTGTCACAGGACCTTCCCAGCCAGGTTGCTTCCAGCCCATTGGTGAGTAAACAGGTCAGCTTCTCGCGTAGGTAGGTGGTCCAGATGCATCCCCTGCCCATTGCTTCCCGCCTAGGGTCCACGACCCTCCGAGCCCAAGTATTTTGGTGCCAGGGATCCAGGACCATCCTAGCACTTTTGCTTCCAATGCAGGGAGAGTGACACAGCGGGCCTCTCGGCAGGCAGGTTCCAGGACCTTCCAACCCCGGGAACCTCCAGGACAGGAGTTTTCCAGTACCATTGTGAGCTCGTGTTGCTTCCAGCCCATGGTTCCAGGACCATCCAAGCACAGTCGCTTCAGGTGCAGAGTCTCTGGAGCTGTTCCACTTTCCAGGACATGGAGGGGTAAGGACCCTGGGGTTGGTCCTGGTGGTGAAAGGATTGGCAGGCAAAAAAACAGTGCCACCCCGACCCCTGCAGCCTCCTGATGGGACAGAGAAAATGACTCAGAGCACAAAGTAACAAAAGAGACAGCAAACCTTCCAACCTCGAGGAACAGGCCTTCAACAAATGGGAAGTAGCACTTGAATTTTGTATCAGACTACAAACACTGAATCAACTCCACATGGCAAGAGCCACAAGGAAAACATCAACAGCCATGGGAAAAGCAAATAAAACTCCCACCAAAAATCGTAGCTGTCCTTATAGGCAGGACTCCCAACCTTGGTTCTCCCTGGAGATATCCCCCCCCCCCCCCCCCCCCCCCCCCCCCCCCCCCCCCCGCCCCCCCCCCCCCCCCCCCCCCCCCCCCCCCCCCCCCCTCCCCCCCCCCCCCCCCCCCCGCCCCCCCCACCCCCCCCCCCCCCCTCCCCCCCCCCCCCCTGGGACACAGGTCTTAAAAGAAGCAAAAATAGAACCTACTGAAGAAATGAAGGGAGGAGAATGCCAACACCTCATGAGAATGAGTAGAAACAATGAAATGATCCAATGCTGAAATGAAACAAGAAACCAAACAGCAAATCAAGGATCTAAAAGGAGGTGCGAATAGCCAAACTCCAAAGGGAAGGGACAAACTAATAAAACGACACATCACGTGAAGTGAAAAAGGAATTACCACACTCATCCAATCGCAGGAAAAAGCTGTGAGAAAGAGACAAGCCTCAGTAACAGGATTGATGAAGCAGGAAAGTAGAATATCAACACTGGAAGACAAGGTGGAAGAGATAAAATGCAGTGCTCACACTAAAAGTTGGAAATTAAAAAAAAAAATCACAGACTGGAAACAATTCAGTAAATATGGGACACCAAGAAAAGGTCAAACCTCCACATCATAGTGGGGTAGAGGAAGGAGACGAATCCAAGGATAATGGTGTTGATCAGATATTCAACATAATAATAAAAGAAAATTTTCCCCAAACTGAAAAGAGATACCCTTACAAATACAAGAACCACATCTAATACCAAATAGACAAGATCAGGAAAAGGAATATCCATGCCATATCATAGTTAAACACTAAATGCCCAAAAGAAGGACTCAATACTGAAGCCGCAAAGATTAAAAAACAAGTTACGTATAAAGGAAAACCCATCAGAATTATGCTGGACATTTCAGTTGCAATCGGATGAAATTAAAAAGAACTTGGAACAAGTCATTTCCCAGTCCCTAAATGACTATAGATGCCAACCAGGATTACTATGCCCAGCAAAAATGTCAATATAGTTGAAAGAGAAAAAAAATTAGTGCACATATAAACGATGAAAGAACATATGCCAAAAAAACCACATTTCAGAACATACTTGAAGCAATTCAAAGGTCAGGGAAAGGAACAACTATCCCCCAGCACCTAGAGCGAGTAATGAATAAAAGTATAGATGCAGAAATACACACCAAGACCAACAATGGCCAAACAGATAATAAGGTAAAAGGAAGCAGCATATAGATCTCTTAATACTAACTTTAAATATTGATGGGATGAACTCCCCAGTCAAAGACATAGACTTGGAAATGGATTAGGAAACAGCATCCATCCATATGCTGTCTAAAAACCTAATCTCACCCTCAGAGAATAGCACCAAACTTAAATTGAAATGATGGAAAAAAATACTCCAAAAAAAATTTTTTTAAAAAAAAAAAAAAAAAGAGTGCTATTCTAATATCAGACAAAATAGACTTCAAAGTAAAATAAACTCAGAAAGAGACAGAGAGGGCCACTACGTCCTTATCAAAGGAACAACTAACCAAGAGAGGATATTTCATAATCATGAATATATGCACCAAACTCCATACAACTGAAACTTTATAACCACCCAATCTACAGACCTCGAGGCGACAGATGATCCAGTACAACTATCGTGGGGGGTTTCAATGTCCCCACTGTGCCATTAGATAGATCAAAAACATAGAAAGGAATAAACAGAGAGATTCTGACAGACTGGATACAATACCACTACACCACATAGGCCTCACAAGATAATCTACAGAATATTCCACCCAAACGACAGAGAATATACTTTCCACTCAACACCCCATGGAACAGTATCCAAAAATGACCCTACTTTGGGGACACAGAAAAAAACCTTGACAAAATAAGAAAATTGAAATTATTTCATTCATTTTCTAATCAGACCTATAGTGCAAAAAAAGCACACAATATCAATACCTAGGAAAGCCCAAACTATCTACAGAACCACACAGAGACTAAACAACACATTCCTGAATTATCAATGGGTTAAAAAAAAGAAACAAAAAAAAAGTAGAACACTGCAAAATAAAAATGAGAAAGGAAAATACCAAAAGCACACCTATGGGACTTTAGTAAATCCATCCTATCAAGAGGGAAGTTATAGCCCTCATGCCTGACATTAAAAAAAAGCAGAAAGAAGGCAAATAAATGACCTTAACCACTGGCCACTAAAAAGCACTGAGAGACACAACAAAATGAAACCCTAAAAACCCACCACACAGGAAGAAAATCACAAAAATTGCGCGCATAATCAATGTAAAATAGAAATTGAGACAGGGTCTCCCTGTAGCTCCAGCTGTCCTGGAACTCACTTTGTAGACCAGGCTGGACTTGAACTCACAAAGATCCGCCTGCCTCTGCCTCCCAAGTGCTAGGATTAAAGGCGTGTGCCACCACACCCGGCGGTTGTTGTATATTGTATAAGAAAGCAGGCTGAACATGGGCCAGGGGAGAAAGCCAGTAAACACTGTTCCTTCATGGCCTGTGCTTCAGCTCCTGCCTCCATGTTCCTGCCCTGAGTTCCTACCTTGGGCTCCCTCAGTGATGAACTGTGACCCAGGAGATGTGAGCCAAATAAACCCTTTCCCCCCAAGTTGGTTTTGGTCAGAGTGTTTTGTCACAGCAGTTGAAAGGAAACCAGAACAGTGCCTATGCCTCTGTCCTCACATGGCAGAGGTCACAGAAAGTGGAGACAGTTCTCTACAAAGTTTTATAAATCCATGTGGGGTATCAAAAAATGACCATAAAATCCAAAGTATTTTGGCAAAGCAAAAAGTTTTACTTCTGCAGGAAGATGCAGACCTCCTCTGAATCCGGCAAGCAAGCACATGCAGAGAGGCTCCCTGAGACCCACAAAGAGGACCCTGCTCCCCACTCTGAGTGGTCAGCGCTCGGCCTCATATTCTCATGTAGTTAGGTAATTCCAAATGTCTTGGCTGATAAGCAAAATGAAGCTTTTGAAAGCAGGATGCAACCTTGAGCACAAACTTTAATCTTAGAAAAATGCTGATGGGGAGGGAGTATTGCTAGATGGTGGTTTTACAAAGTTCTTTAAAGGTGGGACTTTCTTTGTTCATTTAACCCTTTGATAGAAAAGACTATATTTCACTTATGTTTCCTAAAAAATGTCTTTAAACAATTTTTTTACACTTATCTATTTATTTATTTATTAATTAATTATTTATTGGGTGTCTGTGTTTCTGTGTGTCTCTGTCTCTCTCTGTCTCTGTCTCTCTCTCTCTGTCTCTCTGTCTCTCTGTCTCTCTCTCTCTCTCTCTCTCTCGTGCATGTGCCATGGCATGTGTGGAAGTCAGAGGACAACTTGCTGGTTCTCTCCTATGTAAGACCTCAGGATTGAACTCATGTACTCAGGCTTGGTGGAAAACTCCTTTACTCACTGAACAATCTTGGCAGCCCCAAAATGTCTTTTATAAGAGGATTAACAGAGCCTTCAAGGCTTATTCACTTTCTAAAAGGCTCTTCCTCTTAAATAGTATTGCATTAGGAAATACATTTTAGCATGAATTTAGGATGGCAATAGCATTTGAACCATTGTAGTCACATTGTTTTCTTAGAAATTTATTTTTTATTTTCTTTAATTAGGTGTGTGTGTGTATAGGCACACAGGCAAGCAGTGCCTGAGGAGGCCAAAAGAGAGTATCAGACCCACTGGAACTGCAGTTGTAGGTGGTTGTGAGTTGCCAAGCATAGTTGTTAGAACCAGACTCCTATCCTCTGGGAGAGCAGCAAATGTCCATAACCACTGAGCCACCCCTCCAGCCCCTACAATGTCTTCTTATGGGGCATAGAAAATGCCATTACTTACTTTAGAATATGCTAGTAAATTCCACAGCATTATTTTATTTATTATTATGCTATGTTTTGTTCCCCTTTTCTTTGCCCCTCAAAGCTCTAGCATTTGAGAAGTTTGACTAAGCTCCACACTTTTAAAGCTTTGACTGTGAGAGTGTGTGTGGTTCCCCCCAAGGGCCTGCTGAAATTCACAGGAAGATTAAAGGGCCACTAATCAGCACTTTCTCTCATCTGCTTGGTTGTAGTTTCCAAATTTTCAGTCCCACAGATACGAGCTTCGGGTGTATATCTCTCTAGGTTAAAACATGGCTGGTGGTTTTTGGAGCCTCCTTTCTGTAGTCATAACCCCATCATCTCAACGCACCCTCATCTATAATCCTAGGGTGGGCTCAAATGGACCAGGCTGTGTGAAATGTTTTCATTTCCTATTGACTGGTTGTGTACTTCCCTTGTGTTAATCCCTTGTTAATGGACACTTTCTTTGAGCCAGCTGAGATTGGAGTTGTGCTGTCTTTGTGATTCTAGCAGATTTTATGACTTGGATATCTTTGTTTTCATTATTTTGAGATTTTGGGATTTGGTCTGTTTCATCGATATTGATTCTCTCAGTGAGGGATGGCCCAGCTTCCCACAGCTTCTGTTTGTGTTTGATCTGCAAACAGTGGGAAGGACTCTTCTGGCTGCAAATGTTTTGGTTCCATGCTCCAACTGGAAAAGGCAGGGTAGGAGCCATTAGCAGCTTCCTCTACTGAACCCAGATGATTGAGGCTCCAAGCCTAGGTGTGTGTGGGGGGGGGGGGGGGGGGACTGGTGTTTTGTCATTTAAATGACCTCAGACATTGCTCTGGGGTGCTCATTTTTAGAGGGCAATGTGGAATAGTGAGAAGGCTCAGCAATCACTTCGTGAGAACTCCAGAGAAAAGTAATCTTTAGTGATTACCAGCTCTGCAACTCTGCGAAAGTCATTGACTATCTACAGCTCAGGCTCTTTAAAATAAAACTACAGGGGCTGGAGAGATGGCCTAGCGGTTAAGAGCGCCAACCGCTCTTACAGAGGACCCGGGTTCGATCCCCAGCACCCGCATGGCGGCCGAGAGCCATCTGAAACTCCAATTCCAGGAGAACTCCAGTTCCAGGGGAATCCGAGACCCTCTTCTGACCTCCGCGGCATTGCACGACACGGGTGCACAGACCTGCATGCAGACAGTACATTCATACACATACCGAAATAAATAAGATTAAAAAATTTTTTTAAATAAAACTACAGCAAAACATGATGACACATGCTTGTGGAGGGTGAGGAAGGAGAAGTCTGAGTTCAAATTCACTATATAGCCAGCCTGAGCTACATCGGGAAGTCCTGCCTCAAGAAACAAAAACAAGGGTCAGGGTCTTAGTTAATAAAGTGCCTATCTTGCAAGCATGAAGACCTGAGTTTGCTCACTAGGACCCCAAAGATGAATATGTAACTGACCTAGCTCTGTAGAAGCAATTTGAGAAAAGCTGCATGATAGTGGGTAAGGATGGAGAAAGGAGATTTGTCATAAGAAAGAGAAGAGGACAGAGTCAGGGATTCCATTTAGAGCCTGTCCTAGAAAATAGGTGTCCCCCTCACCTGCCTGGAAATACTGTGCAGCAGTGGCAGCCGCATGTCTGTATATCCCAAATCTAATTGGCTATTAGCTCTCTCCTTGGAGGAATAGTTCAAGGCTGATGCCACAAGCTTACATCCTCTAGTGGTTAGGAGAAGTTATAAGCCACAGTAAGACCTAGTCATCTTTTACAGAAAAAATATAATACATGGATTAGCATACCATCCATACATCTGTGTCTATACCAATGTAACCTACCATAATAATTAGTACTATTTAAATACCTATATATCTAATTGCTTGTGCTTCATTAGTAGGATTGAAAGGTTATTCCTGGACAAACTGTCAACCCATGAAAGGAAACAGTCAGAACTGATCAGAGTCCAAAACAGCGTCTCCAGAGAAAGTAGACTGTTTTGCTTCTCATCCACCTGTGCCCCTTTTCTAAGCCTAGGGAACAATCTGCGGAAGAGGGTGTGTGGTAGAATGTAAGGGCTGCGATTGGGGTGAGTGGTGAAACTACAGCAATATAGACTGGACATTTATTTGATCAACATGATTGAATATACAAGCCCCTCCAGCTGGACGGTGGGAGCCCTAGGCTGTGCGGGTTTGGGCATAGCTGCTTGCAAATTGGTTTTACATGAAGGCTGCTTGTACTCATAACTTATTACTTATTGTTAAAAAAATGAAATTAAAAAAAGAAAATAGGTGTCCCAGAGTGGCCCCGTCACACCACTCAGCATCTTCCCCATCCCAGGACCTCCGATCTTCTTCCACGGTGGTGGCTGCCTGGGATTCTACTTTGAGTCCTTTCCGTTCCTCTGCCCTGCCTTGTCTGCACGCATTCCCTTTCAAGTTATGTACTTGATCTTCCAATATTAAACGTAGGAATGACTTTTACAATATAGACATAATGTGGACTGAAGACTTTTACCCTACCTTACAACCAAGCAGTTACTATTTATAATGTAAACAAGTTCGCTGGGCCATGTGCTCCTCTGCAACAGAGGCCCATGGCCTGAATGCGGGTACATGCTTTACATGTCAAAGCATGAAAAGCAGTGTGCTTCTCTCATTGCAAACAATGAGAAATTGAGTGTGTGTGATATTGTAGGCCTAGGGATCAAAGGACAAGATCCTCTGATAAGACAAGGGTGGGTTCTGAATTCTGTGTCCCCATTTCATGTTGGAGTCACTGTTTCAATAAACCAGGAGCAAGACCCTTGCTTGGGAGCACAGGGTTTTTTCATTTTTTACTTTTATTTTACGTATATGAGTGTATTATCTGCATGTATGTAAGTGCACTTATGTCATGCAATGTCTGTGGAACACAGAACAGGGTGTCAGATCCCCTAGAACTGTAGTTATTAATGATTGCTATTCACCATGCGAATGCTGGGATTCAAACCAAGGTCTTCTGCAAGAACAGCCAGTGCTTTTATCCATTGAACCATCTCTCCAGCCCCAGGAACACAGTTTTGTCAAACATCTGAAGGAACCAGAGCTTAGCAGTTCAGATCCAATCTTGGCCTTAAAACAAGTGCTAAGAGTCAGGGTGTTTATTAAGGTATAATTGTAATATGGCTTAGAAACACCACAATTAAAAATTTGTCAAGCATCTGAAATATGCTAGGTTCTCCACTAGGCCCTACAATGGTAAGTTTCTTACTGAGATATGAATCAAAATTTCATAGGAATGTTTTTTCAGGAATATATTTTTCTCCTAGACCCAATTACAATTATTTTTAATGTTTATTCCAGTACATTGCAGCCAGCAGAGCTACATGGGTGTTGGCAGGTCCCCCACATGGTTCTGATGCATGTGCTCCAGAAACCTTGCAGACACTGGAGAGAGAGAGAGAGAGAGAGAGAGAGAGAGAGAGAGAGAAAGATCAAATGGAGTTTTGCTCTCAAGAAGAAAGATGTCAGTAACATGGAATAAGAGCTGCAGAGCTGGAGCACAAGACCAAAGCATGTGGCACCTTGGCTGGGAGCCAGCAGGCCTGGGTCGGCCCAGATGCCATGGCTCAGATTGGCACTCTGTCTTCTTAGGCCCAGAGCACCTGTATGGAGCAGTCATGGCCTTGACAGAGGGCTAACCCCAAACCAAGGTGGGGTACTTAGACTGTGACTTGCTCGTTCCAAACTCTGGTGTCTCTTCTGCTTCGCCTTCTTATCCTTGTAGACAGCGCCAGCAACTCCGCGACATCTGTCAAAGAAAGTCTCCTGCTCCCTTCAAACCCCGCGTGCTGCACTCCTCGGCCTTGCTGCCATTCTCACAGTGTTTCCCCATAGACTCTAGAGCAGGCAGGAGCTGACAACTCAGGGTCAGCAAAGCCTTGCCAAGACCTGCCATGCGGCAGTGCTCAACTCATCTGTGAGGACTGGGCTCCTGAGGGCAGGCACAGCCCCGTCCTTCACACAAGGCAGGAGCCTCTCAAGCAGTGAGGAAGATGAGCCTCCTCCAGTAGAAATGTGCACTGTTTCCCCAAGAAACAATGGGTTGTGAGCACCCCACTGTGAGGACTGCTGCATCAGACAAGCTGACAGATGCAGTTCCTCCAGATCCCACAGTCCCAAAGAAACAGCTAAGCATCAAGCAAAGAACACAAGGGGAGCAGACACAGACAACTGCACCCTGCGCTTCCCACATGAGAACCTGTTCTCCGCCTTTACACCAGCAGTCCATACACTGTTCTACCAGACAGACAAGGAAACTGAGGCATAGAGCACCTAGTTGATTCAACCCAGGGAAAATAGCTAAAAATGGATTCACTCTGGGGTGGCTGGACTCCAGGGTTCATTCCGTACCTCTAGGGTCCCTCTGTTAGAAAGCCTTCAGTGTGTGGCAGGAGAGGGGTCGTCATGCATAGGAGACTCTATATCTTCACTTTATTAGGGCAAGGGTCAGGGAAAAAAATCATTTAATCCCATTTGCCCTCTGGAGCGATGACTCATCACCAGCTTCAGGTACTCCACGCCACCACCAACTCTCTATTCACTGAGTTGAGACGTGCAGAATTCAACATTTTTGCTTACCTCTTTAAGTGTTCCATCGGAAAGCAAATTGACCATGCAGAATCTTTTGCAGAACCTCATATGATTTTATAAAATAAATTATTCTAGTTACTTAAGCTGAAATAATTTTCAATGGTAATTGCTTAACGCTCTCCACCGAGCTCAGTGTTCCCCCACTTCTTTCATTGCTTCAAGGGACTCACAGAAAAGGATTTAAAATTATTGCTTAGAATGCTCTTTCCCTCAACCAAGAGTAAAGGCCATTATACATCCAATAGCCTGTTAACTCACCTTTTTCCATTTAGTTTTTTTTCAGAGAAGTTATCCTACGCTGAACATTTTCAAGCAGTAGAATAAAGAAAAAAGCTCGGATACTGATGGTTTCTTCAGGAATCGAAGCAAAAGGAAATGGTGGGTGCCCCACAGCAGCCTTGACTGGCAGCGCCACAGGGACAGAGGCCTGGGGTCGAGTCTGGATGTGAAGTCTGCTGCCAGGGCCTGCAGCTTCCACTGTGTCAGCAACTGAAGGACCAACACCCAGAGAGGTGCCACCATCAGGAGGCCTGTGCAAACTCTGGTGCACCCATCTTTTGATGACTTAAGAAGAAAGAAGAAGGACTAGAGGGGAGAAAAGAAGGAAGGGAGGGAGGAAGGAAAGAAGGAAGACTTGAAAACAGAAGGCAGAAATGGCAACTTTCTTATATTCTACACTTTTTAATGATTTCTAAACTTTCTCAACAAAAAAGCAATTTCTATTTGTTCTGAGCATCCACAGATGAGAGATCATCTCTTCCTTGTCTAACAGTTTTGGGGGGTGTGAGTGTTGGGGAAACCCTTAGGAAGCCTGGTAAGAGGAAGCTTGAGAATGCTTTCAAAAGTCGCCTCTTTGCAGCATACGTTGCTTCGTGTCTGGCAGAAGGCAGTGGTGGCAAGCGTGACCCTTCACAAACAGAACTCTAGGAGAGAAACCTTACATGCATCTCTGCAGGGAACTCCCCTCCACACACAAAGCAGAGGTGTTCCCACAGTACCCCACAAAAGAATTTGAAGGTTAATACCAAAGCTGTGTTCCTGAAATTGTCTCCATAGATTATGGATGCTACATCCAGACAGAAACGCTCTTTAATTTCAGTATTCCTTCACTTCTCTGTAACAATAACTACAAATGCCTTTTAGTGCCACACATTGTAAACTAGTCAAGCCATGAGATCCTGAATCCTTATTGCCAACTGGGAGTAGCCAAATGATTGAAATTTGGTCAGTGACTTGTAGGAAGAAATGGGTACAACTTTCTGAAAGTACCCTCCAAAGGAGAGGTATGTTCTTCCTTCTTCCCGGAAAGTGGGCATGATAGTTGGAACTTAAACAGCTGTTTTAGAACACAACACAAATGGCTGAGCAGTGAACCAGAGTGCCTGGCCTCTGTGCTGTGTGGAGTTGTGGCTAGCTCAGCCCAGCATTGGATTCGTGGGCTTTATTGTTTTAGTTTTATTGTATATGAATGTAATGGCTGCACGTATGTAAGCTCACTCATGTCATACAGTGCTGACAGAGGTCAGAAGAGGGCATCAGATCCCCTGGAACTGGAGTTACAGATAGTTGTTAGCGGCCATGTGGGTGCTGGGAATCAAACCCAGGTCCTCTGCTAGAGCAGCTGGTGCTCTTGACTGCTGAGCCATCTCTCCAGCCCTAACTTTTATTTTGAGATAAACTTTATTGTGTATAACATGGTAATATGGCTTCCATTTGTTTTTGTTGTTTGTTTGTTTGTTTTGACTAGACAGTAAATGTTTAATTTCACATTTTATACAAACATTGAGTTTTTAAAAATTTAATTTATTTTGGCTGACATATACAAATATAAAGTTGCACATATTTATAGGGTCACATGATGTTTCATGCATATACATTGTTTAAATAACTTAAAACTGCTGAACATGTCAAGGTTGTTAAACATGTATAATTTTTTTGTGGTTAAAAATTCCACAGTTCTGAACAAAATTACACAGTTCTTTCTTAGAGGCTTTTGAAATGCATGCACCATCACATCTATATTGATTCTACTGTAAAATCATACACCAAAGCATCATGCTGTATGTAACCAACTTGGTATTCATTGATCAGTTTCATCCACACATCCCTTCTTTTTTTTTTTTATTATGTTCAGGACTAAATTTGTCTTATATGAGAAAGATATTTACATTTTATTTAAGTCTTTGTTGCTTGTTAGTTTATTTTGGTCATGCTTTTATTAGCAGCCAATAAACTATTATTAGCAGATTCATTTTTTTAATGAGTGGATTGTTTTAAACTATATTTTATTTTGTATATGCATGCATGCCACTATATGCATGTAGAGGTGAGAGGACAGCTTGAGAGATGTTGCTTCTCTCCTTCCAAAATGTGGGTCCTGGGGATTAAACCCCCGTTGTCAAGCTTGGTGCAAGTGTTTTTACCTGCCAAGCCATCTCCTGGCCCTGTGTCTGCTTTATAGGATCCATTATGGCTTTGGTTTTGTTATCTATTGTTATACAATTTCTCTCTCACTTTCTCTCTCTGTCTTGAAATATTCTTAACCAAAGAAATTAATCCATTGCTTTTCAACTTAGCCTCAGGCAAACATTTGGGCTGTGGGCAAACTCCAGCCAGACTCTTTGCCAAAATATCCCAGTTGCTGCTTAAGTCCTTATTTTCCTCTGGAACTACATTTTTCTCAGCACTGCTTTCTTCCAGGTCTTACTAGAATGGCCTGTTAAGCTCTCCTTACAGCAGTCAATAGCTTTTCTAGCTCAAAATTCCAAAGTCTTCCACATTCTCCAACACCCACATGGTCAGTTTTTTCACAGCCAACAGCCCACTCTCTGGTACCAACTATGTATTAGTCACTTTTCTGTTGCTGTGATAAAACTACCATGACCAATGGAACTTATAAAAGGAAGAGTTTATTTAGAGCTTACAATTGATGGTTCCAGGGAATTAGAGTCCATCATGGTGGGAAGGCATGGTGGCAGAAGCTGGAGCAGAAAGCCAAGGTTCACATCTTTAGTAAGCATAGGAAGCAGAGAGAGAGCAACTGGAGACTGGTAAGGCTTGTTGAACTCTCGAAGCCCACCCCCAATGACATATTTCCTCCATCATGGCCACATCTTCTAAGATCTCCCAAAACAGCACCACCAACTGGGGACAAAATGTCTGAATACTTAAAGCCTATGGCAGACATTCTCATCCAAACCACCACACAAATGACTTCCAATTGAGTGAGTTTTTCTTTGTTTGTGAAACGCATTTGAGAATCATATGATGCGGCCAGCATTGGATGCAATCCTGGGCCACAAGTCCGCATAGACCTTTGCAGTTGACCCTGAGGCGGTGGATCCTTGCATCTTGCCTTTGTTGTTTACTATAGCCTCACTATTTTCTGTGACTTCCAAGGCAGCTTCAATATAGCACACTGTGTTTCTCTAGGATGATTCTCCAGTTTGAACTGGTGTTGCTGGATGTGCCTTCTATCTGTACTCTCGTTTGCCTTTCCTGACCATCCAGGATCACCTGAACTGCAGCAGACACAGTGTTTAGTGTCCCCTCCTTCCTTTCCTGATCATTAGACAGAGCTTTTGCATTTGTGTTGTTAGGACAGTTATCATGACTCCTACTGGAACACCCAGAAGAGTCCAGACCTTTGCATCTGAGAAGTCACCGTGTTCAAATGGTTCAAATATCAGAGAAACACAAAGTGCTCTTCTATTTTGAAGATGACTCAGAAGACAAAGAAAACAATCAAGCTATAGTAAATTACAAAGGAATTGTAAATAACAAAGATGATGCAAGGATCTGCCACCTCGGAGACAACTGCAAAGGTCTATGCGGACTTGTGGCCCAGGATGGCATGTAATGCTGGCAGCACTGTGTGATTCTCAAATGCATTTCACAAACAAAAACCTACCCAACTGAAAACTATTTGCTTTAAAAAATAGTATGAAGACGTTCAGCAACAATTGGCTTTCAGAAAGAGACAAGGCATTAGGACTAGCAAGATAGCTCAGTGAGTACTGTTTGTCATACAAACCTGACAATCTGAGTTTGATCCCCAGAACCTAGGACATTAGACATTTGGAACTTGGGACAAGTCTTTGGTGCCTTTAGTCTCTGTATCTATCGATTAGTGCAGTTCTCAGACCTCATCAGAGAAGCTTCTTTGTACAGTGGGATACTGGTTAACTAGAAACTCATAACTGGTCAAAGTGCAGAGAATAATTGTCTGCAGAGTACTCAGCCACAAATAGGACATCTCTATTGCCCTCCTTTCTGCCAATGCCCTGGGACCAATGCAGAAGAGGGAAAGATTGTAAGGACTGTAAGAGCCGGAAGTCAGGGAGAATTGGATGGAAACAGTGTCTTCTGGACATGACAGGACTGCTGTCCTCATGAACTCACCGAAGCTGGGGTTGGCTGCCCAAGATCAAGCCACTGGTCAACATCCCACCAACACAGAGCCTCCCCCCCAACTGAAGGGCTAGTGACAGTTGGTGACCACTAGGGAAAGTACAGTTAGATTTTTCTTTTCTTCTCTACATTGCTTCCATTAAAAGATATAGGAGATCTTTTATTTTTCCTTTGATAGTTTTATACATGTAAACAATGTAGCTTGATTAGATCCACTTGGTAAGTTTTCTTTTTTTAATATTTTATTTTTTTATTTTATGTGTATGAGTATATTGCCTGCATGTGTGTAAGTGCACCAGTGTCATGCAATGCCCATAGAGGTCAGAAAGGGATGTCAGATCCATCAGATCCCTGGAACTGGAGTTACCATACTGTGGGTGCTGGAAACAGAACTTGGGTCCTCTGCAAGAGCAGCTAGTGCTCTGCCGCTACCCATCATCTCTCCAGCTCCTCGGGCAGTCCTGGTAGGTTGTGCATGCTCCAGTGGATGGCCCACACCCATATGTTCATACACAGCAAAAATTGGACTCAGTGGGCTATTAAAAAGAGAGAAGGAAAAGAAAAACAGACAGGACATGAAGTTGGAAATGGATTGGGGTATATCTGGGAGAAGTTAAAGAGAAGAATGGGGGTGTAACATGGTCAAAATGTACTGTATGCATGCATAAAATTCTCAAAGAATAAAAATAAAAATTTAATTACAGTAAAATATATATTGCATGAGACTTTGCATGTTGACCCTTTTGTGAGTATGCAGTGCAGAACTAAGCGCAGTCATTCTGCCCATACGTCTCTAACGCTGCTTTAGATTGCCATAGTGAACCTCTGTATCCATTAAGCAATAACCCCTCTTTCTCCTTTCCTCTCAGCCTCCAGCAACAACAATTGTACTCCCCCCTCTGTGAATCTGACTACCGTAGGTGCCTCCTTTGAATGGAATAAGATTCCTATCCCTTTGTGTGTGGAGCATTGCATTTGGACAGGGTCCCCAAAGTTCATCCACACTTTCTCCTAGACTGCTGCTTTTCTGCTCAGACCACACCACTGTGGCCTAGAGTTTTCCATATCCCTGGAAGGCCATTCATTGTTTAGCCTTGTGCAGAGTGGCAATTACCCTCCACCCAAGTATGAGAAGAGGGACAGTCATGGGCCTTTTTGAGAGTCCACACCGTGGTTCCTCAGACATGGTTACTGAGCCCCATTTGTCCTTTCCAAGGTTCTAGGATTTTCCAATGCCTTTTAAATCTTCTGCAACAATCAATTCAAATATACAAGTTTGGCCATTCAAATTACTTTTTCCAAAAGTACTTTAAAATGCATTAAGTTATTAATTGCCTGCTGGCACTTTAATCAAATGGGAAAATTGACATAGTCAGAGGCATGTATTTTTGTGGAAAGAAAATTTATTTAAGAAGAAACAACAGCTCTTACTGCTTAATTTAAACTGAGAAAACTGTGGAAAATCAACTGCTATGGAAAATTAATAAAACATTTCCAGCTGCAAACAGTGACTAATTGTACAAGATGAAGACTGCCCAGAATTAATAACTTGCAGTCTTCTGTGTGAAGAACCCCCTACCACTTCAATTTACTAGGAGATTAAATTACTTCTAAGTTTGCCATATTAAAACAGAACATGAATAAAACGTTAGCGAACGCACATCTATTATTTACTGTCTGTGATATGGATATAATTATTTCCAAACAACTACAATGTGACGTGACCAGTAATATTTAAATGACTTTTTTAACAAGACGATCTACTCAACAATTTTTTTGTAGGAAAAAGAACTCCTTCTCTTTCTTCTAAAATAATAAAATAATGCTTAGTGGACGTCTGCAAACGGTGTGTCCCTGCTGCAGCGATTGGGTGGCACTCACTGCCCTAGCTTATGCACCTCTCTGCATCAGATACTGCTTGGGGAAACGTGTGTAGCTGAAAATCTGAACAGTTTCTTTCTGAGTTCTGATCTTAAATGAAAGCTGATCCCATTGCCCACAGGAAATCAACGTAGATGCTAAAAGGCATCTAGTAGTCTCTGATGTGTCCCTGAGCTCTTAAGCCTCACAGAAAAGATTCCTGTATGGGAGGGGTAAGGGAGGGCCAGAAGAACTTCCGAGAAGAACTTCCGGAGAAGAACTTCCGGAGGGTTCGTCGGCAAGGGGTGAACTTCAGCGAAGGCCCCATTCACCTTTCAGGAATGTCCTCTGACCTTGCTGAACACGTTGCATCTTCTTGTAGGCCCTTTGGTTTCTTCATTAATAAAATGAGGATTAAGCTGGGCATGATTGCGCACACCTTTAATCCTAGCACTTGGGAGGCAGAGGCGGGCGGATCTTTGTGAGTTCAAGGCCAGCCTGGTCTACAGAGTGAGTTCCAGGACAGCTGGGGCTATAGGGAGACCCTGTCTCAAAAAGACCAAAAAAAAAGAGGATTAAATAACAAATATCTTTTGCTCCTTTTCTATCTTTATTTCTTTTTAAAAATTTATTTATATTTTTATTTTATGTGTATGAGTGTTTCACCTACATTAACTGTACCACATGGATTACCTAGAGAGGCCAGAAGAGGGTGTGGGATCCCCTGGAACTGGAGTTATGGATGGTTGTTATCCTCTATGTGGGGGCTGGGAATTGAACTCTGGTCCTCTGCAAGAGCAGCTGATGCTCTCAACCACTGAGCCATGTCTCCAGCCCATTTATCTTTACTTCTAAAGTTGGATTATTCTTCATGCCCCAGAGAGGTACCAGGAGGTCTGTGGGCTTCCCTAATGTATTGACACCTTCAGAGATTCTGAGAAGCAAGCTGTACAGAAACAGCACAGACCTGTTCCAGGAAGACAGACCAAAAAAAGAAGTGCAGAAAATTAACTTTAAGTTTTGTGTGTTTTTGTTTTTTTTTTCCAGAGCAACTGATGTCTTTGGTTTGTTTATTTGCCTTTAAAAGTTTAGCATTAGGGGCTGAAGAGATGGCTCAGTGGTTCAGTGGTTAAGAGCACTGTCTACTCTTGCAGAAGACACAGGTTCAATTACCAGCACACACACGTGGCAGCTTACAACCACCTGTAACTCCAGTTCCAGGGGATTGGACGCCTTCTTCTGACCTGCATGGGCATTGCACAACATGGGTGCAGTTACACACATGCAGGCAATATACTCATACTCATAAAATTTTTAAAAATTATTAAAAAGTTTAGCATTAAAAGTAACTGAAGTGGGGCTGGAGAGATGGCCTAGCGGTTAAGAGCGCCGACCACTCTTACAGAGGACCCGGGTTCGATCCCCAGCACCCACATGGCAGCCGAGAACCGTCTGATACTCCAATTCCAGGAGAACTCCAGTTCCAGGGGAATCCGACACCCTCTTCAGACCTCCTCAGCATTGCACGACATGGGTGCACAGACCTGCATGCAGACAGTACATTCATACACATACAGAAATAAATAAAAATTTTAAAAAAGTTACTGAAGAGACTAAGGATGAAGGTGCTGACTTGAGGTATGAGTTGAGGAGACATATCCATAGAGATGGTCCCAGTGAGGAGGTACTGCCTCCTTCAGCTGCTGATCCTTTAACTCACATGAAAGGTACACTAAGCCTCTCCCTATTGGATATTGCCAGCAGGAAGGTCTGAGCATTGGCCTGGAGGGAATAAAGGCACGTTGTTCAGAAATACAGAGGCTTAACCTGAAATCTAACTGGTTTGGGCTTTACCACAGAATTTATCTGGACATATCATTTGATTTCTAGGCTTTAAATGTAATTCTAAATAAGATTTGGTCACACAGCCCTCTACTGTGTTACACACAGAGGCTTTATCTGCCAGCAAATGCCATTCAGGCTTAGCTCTGTGGAGTAAGTTGTATAAACCAGGGCATTCTTTGAGGCCCTTAAAGAGCAGGACTGTCAGGAGCAAATCCAAGGCCCTCCTGCCCATTGCTCAGGAGAGAAAACTCAGGTTGTTTGGGTTCTCTGTGTGGGCTCATTTCTGTTTTTCCTTTTTAGGAACACAGAAGGCTTGTTTTAATAGTCTAAGCCTTAACCACAGGCTGAATGGCAGCTAACAACCATCAATAACTCTAGTTCTAGGGGATCTGAGCCCTCTTCTGGCCTCCCCAGGTATTGCATACACGTGGTACACTTACATATAGGAAAAACACTAACATATGTTAAAGTAAAAATGAATAAATAAAAGAACGGCCTTTGCTCCATTTCTTACCACCCTCATGCTGCCAAGTGCTGCTCAGCACTCCGTCCTCAAGTGCAGTCTTTCTCCTCACTGTGAAAAACTGACCACCCAGCTTCCAGGAGACCAGACCAGGTATAACCTTCTCCTTTTCCTCTGTTTCCAGGCCATTCTTAGGTCTGCCTTAAAATTTTTTTTTTATTAAATTTATTTTTTTGTGTGTGGTGGGTGCATATCTCTGTCAGAGGAAAACTTTTAGGAGTCAGTTTTCTCCTTTCATTCTGTGGGTTCTGAGTCTGGTCCTTCGAGCTTGGCATAAAGTGACTTTACCTTGTGAGGCCATCTCATCAGCCCCCCGGTCTGCTTATCATCTCTTACTCCACAACTAGAGTACAGCTGCTAGGAGGCCAGGGAATTCAGAGTCCTGCTCCTGTGGTCCAATGCAGGGATTCTCTTGTTTGTAGAGTATTTTAAATTAATATCACGGGATCCTGCATTACATAGGGATTAGTGTCTGAAGTCAGCTTTAAAGGAGAAAATCTCATATAGTGAAAAATCAGCCTTAAAAATCCTTTAGATCCAACACATCAATTCAGGATAGGCCCTGCCTGGTTGTTCTCCCATTTAGGTTTGGAAAAATAACTGCTATTTCTTTGATGAAACAATGACTAGATGAACTCATCAGCTTAATTTAGGACCCAGCATGTACACAAATGTGCATTTTAAAAAACATTAGCCTCTGTACTGGAGAGATGGGTCAGTGGTTATGAGCAATGACAGGTCTTGTAGAGGACCCAGGTTCAATTCCCAGCTCCCACATGGCAGCTAACAACCATCTGTAACTCCAGTTCCAGAGGATCTGATGCCCCTTTCTGATCTCCACAGGCACTGCATGACCAAGTGCATTTACATACATGCAAGAATAACACTTGTAAACATAAAAATAATAAATAAAATATTTTAAAAAACACTAGCCTCATACTTAGCATGGGAGTTCTTACACATGGGTGGATGTTGAGGGGAAACACATGGACTTAGCTCTGATTTGTCTGAGTTCTTAGAATTCAGTTTCCTAGTGTGAACTCTGCTTCCAGATCACTGTGTGAGGACAGAATTTCCTTTCTGGCTGGACACCACGGTCATGAGTGGAACTTAAAAACTATATAAGACTTCATTCTAAACTTACTCTAAAAGCCTCTATAGGGATGGAATCCAAGTCTCTTTGTCTTTATTTTTTTCAAGTTCTACAGAACAGTTGATACATAGGAAGTGGGAGACATTGCTGGGGCCCTTGATTCTGTTTTTACTATCACAGATAGATTCAACACCACTGGAGTTTAATGGTTTCTGACCTTCTGACAGGTGTTCATGTTTTATGAAACCCAGATCCCATTCTTCTATATTTCTGTTTGGCCTACTGAGTACATCACTAGGCAAGTAAAATAACTGCCACATACCCATTAGGGTCCTTCTCTATCATGTCCCCTGTCCTAACCTACCATACTTGAAGACTGGACATGGGCAGGAAGTCAGCCCAGTAATGCAAATCTCAGAAGAGCCCTCTTGGAACAAACACTAGTTCTCTCCTCTTATTCCCCCAGTACCAACTTGTTTATTTCATTTCCTTTTAGAAACTAGTTTGGGTGCTGGAGAAATGGCTCGATAGTTAAGAGCACTTGCTGCTCCTGCAGAAGACCTGGGTTCAATTCCAAGCATCCATATCGGGTGGCTTACAACTGCCTATAACTCTAGTTCCAGAAAATACAGCACCCTTTTCTGACCTCAGTAGGCACCCTCTACATACACGTGCACAAACACACATATTAAATAAAATAATAATTAATTTAGTAAAAATGTCTATTCTACCCAAACTCTTGCATAGATTTAATGCAATCCCAACTAAAATCCCCAAGAGTTTCTTCACAGGCTTGGAAAAAAAGTCCTTAATTTCTTTTGGAAAAACAAAAGACCCCGAATAGCCAAAACAACCCTGAGTGAAAAGAGCTACACGGGGGGGATCTCTATACCAGTCTTCAAACTATACTACAGGGCTATAGTAATTAAAACAGCTTGGTACTGGCACAAAAACAGACCTGTTGACCAATGGAACAAAACTAAAGATCCAAACTTGAGCACATACAATTTCAGTCACTTCATATTTGACAAGGGGGCCAAGAAGACACAATGGAGGAAAGACAGCATCTTCAGCAAGTGGTGTTGGCAAAACTGGATCACCACTTGTAGAAGAATGAAATTAAAGCCCTACCTCTCACCCTGTATAAAAGTTAATTTCAGAGGAGAGATAGCCTAGCAGTTAAGAGCACCGACTGCTCTTGCAGAGGACCCAGGTTCGATCCCCAGCACCCACATGGCAGCTAAGAACCATCTGTAACTCCAATTCCAGGAGAAATCCAGTTCCAGGGGAATCCGACACCCTCTTCTGACCTCCGAGGCATTGCACGACACGGGTGCACAAACCTACATGCAGACAGTCCATTCATACACATACAAAAATAAATAAAATAAAATAAAAAAACTTTAGAAAGACCTCAACGTGAAACCCCAAACTCTGAAGGCAATAGAAGAAAACGTTGGCAGCAGACTACAAGACATAGGCATAGGAAAAGACTTCCTAAATCAGACAGCAGCTGCACAAGAATTAAGGTCGACAATTGACAAATGGGACCTCATTAAACTCAAAAGCTTCTATACATCAAAAGAATCAATCAAGGAAGTGAAGAGAAATCCCACAGTGGGAGGAAACCTTCACCGCAGATACATCTGACAAAGCATTGATTTCCAGAGTATATAAACTGCTCAAAAAACAAAGAAGAAAGAAAACAAATGACCCACTCAAAAGATGGAGCAAAGAGCTGAACAGAGACTTCAAAAGTGAGGAATTAGAGATGGCTAAGAAACATCTTAAAAAGTGTTCGTCGCTTTGTGGGGAAAGGGGAACAGTCATCCACTGCTGGTGGGAATGTAAACTCGTACAGCCACTATGGAAAGCAGTGTGGAGAACCCTTGGAAGACTTGGAATGAACTTGCCACCTGACCCAGCCATATCACTCCTGGGTATGTAACCACAAGCCTCATCTTACTGCAGAAATACATGCACGGCCATGTTTAATGCAGCTCTCTTCACAATAGCAAAGAGCTGGAACCAACCCAAATGTCCCTCAACTGATGAGTGGATAGAGAAAATGTAGTACATCTACACAATGGAGTTCTATACAGTGGTAAAGAAAGATGACATCGGGCTGGAGAGATGGCCTAGCAGTTAAGAGCGCCAACTGCTCTTACAGAGGACCTGGGTTCGATCCCCAGCACCCACATGGTGGCTGAGAACCGTCTGAAACTCCAGTTCCAGGAGAACTCCAGTTCCAGGAGAACTCCAGTTCCAGGGGAATCTGACACCCTCTTCTGACCTCCGCGGCATTGCATGACACGGGTGCACAAACTTGCATGCAGACAGTACATTCATACACATACATAAATAAATAAAATTAATAAAAAAAATTAAAAAAAAAGAAAGATGACATCATGAACTTTGCAGGTAAATGGTTGGAGCTAGAGGACATCATGCTGAGTGAAGTAACACAGTCCCAGAAAAACAAATGACAAATGGTATCCCTCATCTGTGGATGCTAGCACCAATTACCTAATTGTATGACAAACTGAGAAACGTCATTGTGATATGAAAACAACTGTGCTCTTATATTGTAGAATCCCTTAAAAAATAAACAAATAAAGAAAAAAAATCCTAGTTTCATAAGTTAACTCTGCTTTCATGGGATGGATGTTAATCACCTACTCCAATTTCATAAGTTGAAGCTTTAACACCCCAATACCTCAGAATGAGACTACATGTGGAGATAGGAGTTGTTTAAGTCAAAATGACACCATTAGAGTGGGCCTTAAGGATTAACATGGCTGGTGTTCTTATAAGTAAAAATTTAGATAGACAGAGGCACCCAGGATGAATCTGCACAGAACGAGACCTTGTAAGACACAGTGAGAGGCATCACCTAGGCCAGGAAAGGCATGCCTGTCCCCCCCAGTGCTGGACAGCTTTTGTGTCAATTTGACACACCTGGGTAAAGGAAGTCTCTGTTGGGGAATTGTTTCCATTGTACTGGCCTGTGACCATATCTGTGAGGTATTTTCTTGATTGTTGAGTGATATGGGTGGCCCCAGCCCTCTGTGGGTATTGCCACTCCTGGGCAGGTTGTTTTGTATTATGTAAGAAAGCAGGCTGAGGATGGGCCAGGGGAGCAAGCTAGTGCTTCCTCCATGGCCTGTGCTTCAGCTCTTGTCTCCAGGTTCCTGCCCTGAGTTTCCACCTTGGGCTCCTTTGGTGATGAACTGTGACCCAGTAGATGTGAGCCAAATAAACTCTTTCCTCCCCACGTTGTTATTGGTCAGAGTGTTTTGTCACAGCAATTGAAGGCAAACTAGAACACACCTTGATCTTGGATTTCTGGCCTCTGCAAACTGTAAGAAAATAGATTTCTGCTGTATAAGTTATCCTGTCTATGGCATCTTATTACAATAGCTCTAGCAACCTAAAGCAATTGTCAGGATTTTAAAATCAACAGTTAAGTAGTTGTCTCTAAATTATACTAAGTCAAAGTATAAACCATAAGCTTTGGCCTCAAGAAGCTCGCCATGAGATGTCTCTGCAGGGGGACTTATATCTTTAGGAATTATCCTGGCTGTTTCCCACTTGACTTTCTAGACCCGTCCTCTATCCCTCAGTACCCTGAGGCCGACTGCAGAAGGCTGAATCACCTGGGCCCTCTGGATTCCAGAAGAGTGGGAGATTGGAGGCCAAAGAGACAATTGTGTTATTTATTTCAGCCTCTCTCTATGAAGGGCCAGATCTTGTCCATATTCAGGCTCCTTCCTGGCCTCAGCCTTCTCTAGGCTCTCTTATCTCTGCTCCCGAACTCTCTCTACCTCCCTTCAGACCTGCTATTTCTGGTTTCCAAGTAACTCTCTCCTTGGGTTAATGTCCTTAACTCTACCAGCACATCCATACACAATCTCTTTAAGTTAAGCTCTTTCTATTTGTCTATTTGGATTGACTTTTGTTGTTGCTAGAACACTGACTGATACAGACAAGTAGCATAGCACAGCAACGGGATGAGTGGTTTGATGAATCATTATGTGACTCTGAGCAAGGTTATATTACTGATCTTGTTTTCTCATTTATAAACTGGGAAAAATGCCCCTTTTCTCACAGCACTGGTGAGAGTGGTCTCTAGTCAACAATAGTTAGGAAAAACAGTGCCATGTGGAAATGAATTCATCCAACGACCAGGGAGCTAGGGTAAGACCTCAAGTTCCCAATGAGAATTACAGTCCTAGCTTTTGACTCAGTGGACCTTGACCTAGAGAAACTCTGAGAGAACACATTTCTGTTGTTCTAAACCACTAAGTCTGTCATAATTTTGTTTCAAGCACTAGAAAACAAATTCATTTCCCAGTTACTATACTAGCAAGTTCTTTTTCTAACTATAAACAAGATGCATTGTGCTCCAACTCAGCTGCAGAATTGCAGACACATCCCTACCCCCTGCATTTTGAGCTCACTTAGCTTGACTGTTCATCCTCCAGGAGCAAGATTTCAAACAATGTTAAATAACAACAACAACAACAACAACAACAACAACAACAACAACACATCAGCTTCTGCCCATGCTGGGAAATAGAACTGTCTCCCAGCCATCGGCCAAAGGGATAAACAAGTGAAGGGAACAACACAGGTGATCTCTGACTTCCACTGAATTTTTGGAAGGCCTGCTTAGTTCAGAAATGAGAATGGAAGACTTTAGGAAACTTGACAGTTCAACCCAGGAAAGAGAAGGCTTGCTGGGAGGAGCTGGTGCATCTGTTCCTATCAAGCTACTCATGTCTTTAAGCCACCATGCCATCTTCGGAAGGGCCCATAGTGCCAACAGCTCAGATCTTGACGAAGCAGCCAGGTGATGTAGAACAGCCAGTGAATATTATTCATGCAGGAGAGATATGTGTGAAAACAAAAAAGGAACTTAAATATTAACTATTTTGGCAAATAAGAACAAATTTAGTCTTGGAAATTCAGTTTATTATTTAAGGAGCTTTTAAATGCCTGTGTTTATAAGGGCTGTAATTTATTTTATTATTTTTTTTGAAGCCAATTTTTTATTGAAGTTCTGTGCATTTCATACAAAATACAAAACAAATCTAGACCTGT
>VZQC01004008.1:3781877-3914643 GCA_009823505.1 Rhizomys pruinosus
CATGGAGAATATTGAGAAAGACTGAGAAAGAGATGAATAGCATGTTTGGCAGAATGCATGAGCTCTGGAGGGGTGGGGGGCTGGGGAGGACACGGGTTTAGATTTGATTTTAAAAAGTATGTATAAATAAATAATAAAAATTAAAAACAATAAAAAAACTGGATATCTCAGCAGTCCCCATCTGGTGCTGAAGGTTTGGAGGATTCTTGGAGAGACATGAGTCTTCAGTCCATATTGGAAGGTTGAAAGGCTGTGTCTCATGTCTTTGAAGGATGGCAAAAGCCGTGGCAGCTTCTGGGTAGCTGCACTTGCCAGTAAGACAGGCAAAACAACTGTGCTTTTTTTTTTTTTTTTTACTTTTTGTCTTTTTACTAAGATCTCAAGTTTTATACTTGAAGTACAATTTCTCAGGATTTACTATTTATTTATTTCTGGTTATACTTTCCTTTTGGATGTTTAAGGTCACACAGTTAGCCCAGATTAACCAAGGTTTTTGTTTTCTAAAGGTCAGTTGAGGATCTGATTCTCAAGGGTCACTCAGGTTTTGCAGGGGAGGGGGCAGCTCCTGGCTCCTTTTGGCTTTTCATTTACCAGTTCCATCCACTCGAGGACAAGGAACAAAGCTGTAATTTATATAAAACAAGAATCGTGTTTTGGTGGCACCTCAGGTAGATTTTCATCATTTGGGTGAAAATTCTTTAATATTTATGAGTGTTTTGCCTGCATGCATGTCAGAGAGGGTGTCAGATCCCCCAGAACTGGAGCTATAGATGGTTGTTGTTACCATTGTAGGTGCTGGGAGCCAAACCCCAGTCCTCTGTAAGAAGAGCCAGTGCTCTTAACCACTGAGGCATCTCTCCAGCCCCTTGGGTGGATTTTTCAAACATTTCCTAGAACTGTTTCCTGTGGACTTGCCTCTCCCTACCCAATGCGCATTGGATCCTGTTTACATCTGCTGGCCATAATCCTCTGTTTGATCCCAGCTTTCTGTCCCTTGAAAGCACTAAGAATCATGTTGATGCATCAGTTTCTGCTAGAGCCACTCACCTGTCACATTGGGACCATGGATCATACTCAAATCTCCCTTCACCCTATAATCATAAAATGTATACCTACAAGAAGAATGAAGGCCAGTGGCTGGATGCTCGTGAACTCAAGGAACACAACAACACATCATAGGTTTTTTAAAATTGTTTTATATATATATATACATATATATTTGTACAACATTATATTACAAATCAATTCTAGACCCGTGTCCCCCTCCCTGCTCCCTCACCCCACCAGAGCTCATGCATTCTGCCAAACATGTTTATCATCTTTTCTCAGTCTTTCTCAAAATTCTTGTTGTAGAAGTTGACTGTTTTGAGCAGAAGTTCACCATTTCAGTCAGTTCTTTGATGCAGTATTTTCTCTTGTTGTTGTTGTTGTTGTTGTTCTTTCCAATATGCATCACTCCCAACTACTTGGACAAAAAGCTCAAGGAGCCCTGCACAAGAAATACTGGGTAAAGCTGGGTGTGGTGGCGCACACCTTTAATCCTAGCACTTGGGAGACAGAGGCAGGAGGTGGATCTTTGTGAGTTCAAGGACAGCCTGGTCTACAGAGTGAGTTCCAGGACAGCTGAGGCTGCAGGGAGACCCTGTCTCGAGAAGACAAAAAAAAAGAAAGAAATACTAGGTAATTGGTTCTAGCATCCACAGATGAGGGATACCATCGTCATTTGTTTTTGTGGGGCTGTGTTATTTCACTTAACATAATATCTTCTAGTTCCATTCATTTACATGCAAAGTTCATGATGTCATCTTTCTTTACTGCTGCATAGAACTCCATTAACACATCATAGTTTTTTGTTTTTTTGTTTTTTGTTTTTGTCTTTTCAAGACAGGGTCTCTCTGTAGCCCCAGCTGTCCTGGAACTCACTCTGTAGACCAAGCTGGCCTTGAACTCACAAAGATCTGCCTGCCTCTGCCTCCTGAGTGCTAGGATTAAAGGCGTGTGCCACCACGCCTGGAAACACATCATAGGTTTTTGATTGGATTCCTATGAGCAACCTCATTGTTACTTGCAATGTAGACCTCAAGGTCTATGTCTGGTGTCAGGCATAGTGTTTGAATATATTTGGTGAAAATATCAGTTTAAAAGACAACCAGGGGCTGGAGAGATGGCTCAGTGGTTAGGAGCACTGATTGCTCTTGAAGATGAGCTGGGTTCTATTCTCAGCACTCACATGGCAGCTAACGACTGTCCTAAATCCAGTTCTAGGGGAATCTGATGCCTTCTTCTGACTCCCTCAGGCATTGCACAACACAGGTGCACTTATATATATGCAGGCAATGTACTCATACACATTAAATAAATAAATAAATATTCCCCAAAAAGGCAACCATGGTTTGTTTTTTGTTTTTTGTTTTGATTTTGCACTCTCATTTCATTTTTGACCAAAGCTTCTCTATAAGCAGTTTATTATAAAAACTGCCACACTGACTTAAAGGAAAGGATAAGGGACATATGTATGTAAAGTTGTCTGTTAGAAAATTAAATAAAAATCATTAATATGAAAAATATTTCTTATATACATTTAAAGGAACCAAAATTCTTTCCTAACTCTTCATCTTTTCTTAGCTGTTCTGTAGTGTGCAGAAGTGAGTTTTGCAATGCAGAGCTAAGGTTTTTGTTAAATCATGGTGCTA
This sequence comes from Rhizomys pruinosus, assembly GCA_009823505.1. Lineage (NCBI taxonomy): Eukaryota > Metazoa > Chordata > Mammalia > Rodentia > Spalacidae > Rhizomys > Rhizomys pruinosus. The sequence continues at coordinate 3,784,571 of VZQC01004008.1, forward strand.
ATTATTACCATAGGTCATATAAGATAAGAAGCCACAAATACATTAGTGATGGCAAAGATCTAAGCAGCTAATACAGCATACATGTCTGGATATCCCCTTGTGAAGATATCTTCACATTTCGGTAATTAAGTGTGTCATATTAATTGCATGGCCCTTTCACAAAACCTTGCAAAAAACAATCTCATCAAGAACTTTTCCTCTTGATATCAGATTAGAAGTGACTGTATAATTACATTACCTGTATAATTGAATATGAATTTGGTAGCCTCAGAACTGTATACAATATCACGGTTTCATTTTCTAATAGAATTACCCTGCCTTTGGTGCATAATTTTTTTGCTTAGCAATGGAGGTCTAATTATTTAGTGACATGACATTAACTCCTCAGGGATATACTTCAGAGAGAAGGGTTAGACTTAAAATGAATCACATAATTTCTTTCTCATTTTTTTTTAACTGGGATCTAAATCATAGACCCTAGCAATGTGAGAGATCTATTAGGCTTCCTTCTCTCTTATCTGGAGACAAGCAAAAGAGGATCTGTCATGTATTTGGTTAGATCTGACTTAGATAACAAAATTTCAGATGTAGCACACTCTTGGGATGAGTCCCTCTAACAATCCTTGAGAGGCATATCATAGGTCATTATGAAATAGGAAGCCACAAGCACATGAGTCATGGCCTCACAGGGTCTATAATGATGATCTCAGGATACAGCCTTTTGTCCAGGTGCAGGTTGTCAATAGGTCATGTTCCTGACAGAATGATAATTAGGCCAAAAGGAGTCCAGCTAGAAGGAAAACAAGGATCCATCAAATAATCATGGGAATTGGAAGACATCATCCCTTGCTTTGATAAGGAAATCCAGAAATTACCTTTGCAAGTCAGACCCCAAAAACTATTTTTATAGTTGTTGAAACCTAAACCAGCTCCAACTGTCTCTGGGAAAGTTAATGGAGGCATGCCAAGAAACACCCATTGTTTCTACTAGTGGAAATGACCGGGTAGAGCTTATATTTTATCATTTGCATTCTGTGCCAGTTTTTGTTGATAGCCCATGCATCTGGGACACTTGGAGGAGGTCAGTGGGGTGCTGACCCAGGTGAGGTTCCCTCACATTTCTGAGCTTAGGCTGACTGCATACTGATCCAGCCTGGTAGGTCTGGGAGACTCTAACAGACTCCACGTGCCCCACAGTGATAGTGGAAGGTTAATAGAGAGGAAACATAGTATATGAGCCCACTTCATTCCCTTCTTATAGTCTAGCGAATGACGCTGCCTTGGCCAGAGCATATCTCATGGTGTGGCTAATTCCATGTAAGGTACAGGGTGTTAATTTACAGGCTAACCTGTCCATGGTGAGAGGGCAGAGATATATGTCCAAGAATTCAGGCAGGGATGAAAACGGTGGAGGGGGCATCATTGTCATTTTAATACAGAGTCCAATTAGAAAGTTTTCTTTTGTTTGATCTGGAAAACATCCCTTAATTATTGTTAAACTGTCTGGTAAATGACCATCAGTCTGGAAATAGTATGTAGTGTCTTCAATGCCTCTGAGTCATTATAAAAACTGCTGATTATAAAAACTGCTAATTAGGAAAACCAATTTTGTTTGTAATTGATGTTTTATCTTTATTAATCAAAACCACTATTCCTTAGGCACAACTGTCATAGTCTTCTAGGACTTCTATAACAAAATATCATAGATTGGGAGCTGGGAAGATGGCATAGCAGTTAAGAGCATTGGCTGCTCTTGCAGAGAACCCAGGTTCTGTTCCCAGCACCAACATGCTGGTTAACAACCATCCATAACTCCAGTTCTGGGGGATATGGTGCCTTCTTCTGACCTCCATGGGCATTGCATGACATGAGTGCCCTTACACACTGACACACACAAAATAAAAATAAATAAAACATTTAAAAAGAAAAATGTCATAGACCGGGTGACTTATACAACAGGACTTTGTCCCTCAGAGTTCTAGCGGCTAGAATCCAAGATCAAGGGGCCAAAACAGCTCAGGCCCCTGGGAAGGCCCCTTTTAGTCCTGTTCTGATGTGGTAGATGGAGTGAGAAAGAAAACAATCGAGGCTGTCTCTTTTTAAGACATTAATGCTACCGCAAGGGCTTTACCCCATGATTGTATCTAAACTGAATTATTTCCTGAAGTTCCATCTCCAAATACTACACCTTGTGGATGAGGGCCTTAACTTAGGAATTTTGGTAATTAGCGAGGGAATGATACAGTTCAGTCCTTAGCAATAGCTAATACCCAATCAATTCTTAACATATGGAGGAATTCCACTACTGTGTGCCTCTACTCCTAGAAATAAAATAGGGTGAGGGGAGAGAGAGAAGGGATTGTGAATTCTGAGAGGGAAGGGCACATCACTTAGGAGAGGTTATTACTGTGAGCAAGGCTTCCAAATTACTCTGCCCACTCCACAATGCAGACACATGTCCAGAGGGCAGCCAAATTGACTAAGATTTGGCAAGATAAGCATGTCCCTGATGACCCAAGAGGATGTAACTACTGGTAGTGAGGTCACAGAAAATATCTTAATTTTTCCTCATAGTTATTTGTTTTAGTTTGTCTTCCATTGCTGTGACAAAACACTCTGACCAACACCAACTTGGGGAGGAAAGGGTTTATTCAGCTTACATCTCCTGGGTCACAGTTCATCACTCAGGGAGCCCAAGGCAGGGGCTCAGGGCAGGAACCTGGAGGCAGGAGCTGAAGCACAGGCCATGGAGGAATGCTGTTCACTGGCTTGCTCCCCTGGCTCATGCCCAGCCTGCCTTCTTATACAGTACACAGCAACCTGCCCAGGATGGCACCACTCATTGTGGGCTGGGCCCTCCCACACTGCTCGACCATCAAGACAATACTCCATAGATCTGGGTACAGGCCAATCCAATGGAGTCAATTCCCCAATTGAGGTTCCCTCAACCCAGGTGTGTCAAGTTGACACTAAAGCTATCCAGCACATTATTTTTCCCAAGTTATTTAAAAACAATTATATCATAAAAATAAAACACAGTTTACACTGTGACTAGTCACTGAATACATTTGTCACATTGATCCATGAAATAAAATATAGTTTTAAAATATTCTATATTTTAAGTTAATGAACATTTATATATTTTCACACGGAGCAGTAAAAGTACATTAAAAATTCATGAGTTGTGATGAATTGCTTGTTGTCTTTGAAGATCTTCCATTTGCTTTCTTGTGCATAAGATTCTGGTCTCGTGATAGCTTCACTTTCCAAACTATAATTTATAACATTACAGTTATAAATTTAAAAATGTAGATCTTCCATAAGCTTTTAGGTTTGGCTTGTAATGTTTACTATTCTAGTTTTCAGCCTACCTAATATGAACAATCACTCAAATAATCCCTTAATTTTATGATTAATTACCTGAGAATACTTCAATTAATTTATATGTAGTATTCAGTTTCTTTTAAAAGTTATCTAACTGACCAAACTTTTCAAAGTGCTCAAGTTATTCTTATAAATATAAAACATTAAAATTATATATAGTGACTTTTAAGGTCTCATACTCAGCCCAATGCTATTTATAACTTTAGATTTCATTTTGATATCAAGCCTAAATCAGTGTACTGGATTATGGTAGTTACATGATACCATGTTACAGTGATGACTGAATAAAGACACCCTGGTTCTTAGCATCCATTTAGAGAAAGGGCCCTGAACTACCTTGAACACCTGTTCCCTCAGAATTCTCTCAGAACCATGCTCTTTTTTTTTTTTAACTTTCCTCTTAAGACTACTTTTAATGTGTCCCAGAGGTTTAGTTGTTTTGTGTTTTCATTTTTACTTAGTTCCAGAAAGATTTTTATTTATTTTTATTTCTTATTTATTTACTTATTTAATTGATGTTTTTTGTATTTCAGACATCATTTTTCAATTCAGTTCAGGCATATTACCCTTTCCCTTCCCCCCACCCCACTGCAGATCATGCATTCTGCCATAACTGTCCTGCATCTTTCTCTCAGTCTGTTTTTTATGCTTAGAAATTCACATTTTCCTCCATTATTTTTTATTACTCTAAAATATGGATATATACTCTCTACCCATATACAGTAATTACAGAGTCTGAAAATAAGTGCTGGGTGGATTCTAGAACCCACTGAGAGATTCATATTATAATGACATAGTTGCTTTCAGATAAACAGAAATATAACAATAATGTTGTTCAGCTTGCCTTTCATCTGGGGGATTTGGTGTTAGCATCCACAAATGAGGGAAACCATTCTCTGTCTTTCTGGGACTGTGTTACTTAATTCAGCATAATGGCTTCAAGCTCAATCCATTTACCTGCAAAGTTCATAATGCCATCTTTCTTTCTTTCTTTCTTTTTTTTTTTTTTTTTTTTTTTTTTTTTTTTTTTTTTTTTTTTTTTGTCTTTTCGAGACAGGGTCTCCCTGTAGCCCCAGCTGTCCTGGAACTCACTCTGTAGACCAGGCTGGCCTTGAACTCACAAAGATCCGCCTGCCTCTGCCTCCCAAGTGCTAGGATTAAAGGCATGCGCCACCACACTCGGCCCTATGCCATCTTTCTTTATTGCTGAATAGTACTCCATTGTATAGATGTACCACATTTTTGTCATCCACTTGTCTGTTGAGGGGCATTTGGGTTGGTTCCAGCTCTTCACTGTTGTGAAGAGAGCTGCAATAAACATGGATGTGCATGTATCTTTGCGATACGATGAGTCTTTGGGGTATATACCCAGGAGTGGTATGACTGGGTCAGGTGGTAGGCTTGTTGTGAGTATTTTAAGGGTTCTCCACACTGTTTTCCATAGTGGTTTTACAAGCTTATATTCCCACCAGCAGTGGATGAGTGTTCACCTTTCTCCACAACCTCTTCAGCATCTGTTGTCTGAAGATCCAAACTTGAGCTCATACAATTTAAGACATCTCATATTTGACAAAGGAGCAAAAAACCCTCAATGGAGGAAGGACAGCATCTTCAGCGATTGGTGCTGGCAAAATTGGATCATCATTTGTAGAAGAACAAAATTAAACCCCTACCTCTCACCCTGTACAAAAATCAACTCCAAGTAGATCAAAGATCTCAATGTGAAGCCTGAAACCCTGAAGGTAGTAGAAGAAAAAGTTGGCAACAACCTACAAGACATAGGCGTAGGAAAAGACTTTTTTTCTTTTTGAAAAGACTTTCTAAATCAGACAGCAGCTGCACAGGAAGTAAGGTCAACAGTCGACAAATGGGACCTCATAAAACTCAAAAGCTTCTGTACAGTAAAAGAAACAATTAAAGAGGTGAAGAGAAAACCCACAGAGTGGGAGAAAATCTTTATCAGTGATACATCTGACAGAGCATTAACGTCAAGAATATATAAACTACTCAAAAAACAAAGAAGAAGAAAATTGACCTACTCAAAAGATGGAGTAAAGAGCTGAACAGAGACTTCACCAGTGAGGAATTGAAGATGGCTGAGGAACATCTTAAAAAGTGTTCAACATCATTAATAACTAAGGAAATGCAAATTAAAACCTCTCTCAGATATCATCTCACTCCAATACAGCTAGCTAATATCAAGAAAACAAAAGACGACAGAACCATGCTCTTGAACAAAGCCTGGCTCTTTCTTTATTTGAAACAGTATGAAAAGGGGAAGTAAAAATGGACATTTGTCTTATCAGAGGATTTTTCTCCCTTCCAACCTTACTGACCTAAAATTGCACATTCATACCACCACAAACAGATGTTTTCACTCTAATCCCATCTATTGTTTGCAATATAAATGGATCTGGGTCAAGGGCAAGAACTGTCATGAGGGATTAAGGCTATATTCCCAGTCACAAGAGGAGCCCAGGGCTCAATGAAGAGCATACATTATAAACAAGTTAAGATAATATTAAATTTTTGGTTGCAAGATTAAGTAAAAGTCATTTGTTCAGAGTATGTCAATATTATAAAAGTTATAATCACACTGAATCATTTTTATCATTGTTATTATTATTTGTGTATATATATATAAGCATGCTTTGGAGTTCATAAAGATGTCTTTCAGGAATTCTCTCCTTCCATGGATGCTGGGCATCAAACTCAGTTCATTAGGCTTGCTTGGTGAGGACTTTTAACCACCATCTTGATGGCCCCCAAGTCATTTATTTTAATATTGAAATTATAAAACTAATTAAATACTCTAGCAGGACAATTTCTCTAAATATCAAATACACATAGATTTCTCTTTACTAAAAATATATTGCAACTATACATTTGAGTCTCCAGATACTTCTAAATTTAATTCTGAGTCTTCCCAGAGTTGGAAGACTTGAATTATTTTCATCTACACTGAGGACTGACATCACTGATGGACAGAAGTTCAAGGTAGGACAGAGATGGGATTTTTGTCAGCAGTCTCCACAGAACATGCTACTTTCCTTATACTAATTAGATTTAATGGCCCTCCAAACTGGTGGTCTAAAGAGTCCATTGCCTTGACTTTGAAGTATACATAGAATTCTGCAATCAGAGAGTCTGAGCACCCCAACCCTGCTCACATAAATCAATAGATTCAATTTTGCTTTTTGTGGCTATATGTAAATTTCTTTTCTAATTCTAACAATCTTGAAATTTACCCAAAACATGTATTCTTTCCATTTGCTTCTTGTTATTGTTGTTGAGATAGCATCTCACTATGTAGCCCCAGCTGGCCTGAAACTAGTTATGGAGATCAGGCTGGGCTGGAAGTCACAGAGATCTGCCTGCCTCTCCTCCCAAGTGCTGGGATCTAAGGTATATGCCCCTATGCCTGGCTTCCATATGGTCTTTATTTCTCATGCCCTTACACTTTTACCGAAATGTATTAATACTCAGAGTATAGAGGTGTCTCGGGTTTTGACTGTGATGATCAGAACTTTCCAGACTATTCTAATGGCAAAGATGTCAAATGTTATGTCACAAATTCAAATATTATCAGGTTTCCTGGTTTCAAACCACTGATGGCATCATACATATAGAAATAGCATTTTTAGCCGGGTGTGGTGGCGCACACCTTCAATACTAGCACTTGGGAGGCAGAGGCAGGCGGATCTTTGTGAGTTCAAGGCCAGCCGGGTCTACAGAGTGAGTTCCAGGATGGCTGGGGCTACAGGGAGACCCTGATAGCATTTTTTACTGCATTGGACAGAAACATTTGAAGTTTCTTGAGACATTCAAATGTAAATGCCGAACAATGTTTCTGAGTTTCATTTAACTTTGTATGTTGTCTAGGAAATGCTGACATTTCATAAGGAAATTTTGAACACTTTTAAATTGCGTGTGTGTGTGTGTGTGTATGTGTGTGTGTGTGTGTGTGTGTGTGATGTCCTCAGTAGTTGGCTCCTGATATCAGGCTTCCTGGACTGAGCAGTCTGAGATATCTTATAGTACTTTCTCTGTTTCAAGCTGGTGTGCAGACTCAATCACAGGCAGACTCAATGCATACTGTCTTTACAATTGCATTTGAAAAATGGTATATTTTACACTTGAAAAAAATTATTATGATGGTTATTCAAAGAAAATTATAACCAGGGTCAAATAATTTATGTTATTTTGTTTGAAAAAAGCTGTCTAGAAAAATTGGTATGCTCAACTCTAAGGAGTGTGGGTGGGGCCCCAGCATCACCTTCATGCTGCAAGCGTAATTCAATTTCAATAAAACATTTTGTGCCACATTAATTTAATGTAGTTAATTTGAATTTTATTGGTTCTGCAATTTGTTTGTAATTAGTGCATTTACTTAGGTTTTTATAATTGAATAAGAGCTATGATATAGAGTTCATAACTAGTTTTATGTTCATAGATGTTTAAGTAATATTATAAACATAATTGAAGTCAGCATCTGGGGAACAGCAGGAGAAATTTTTAAGGGTTTTACAATGTTCAGGTTTGAGAAGCTGCTATGCCACATTTATATACCAGAATGTTTTCTGCTTTATTATGTATTATTTATTAAGTTTTAAGTATTTCTTTTTAAAAATAGTTTATTTATTATTTCTATTTTATATGTATGAGTGCATTGCATGCATGTATGTAAATGCACCTGTGTCATGCAATGCCCACAGAAGTCAGGATGTTGGATCTCTAGAACTGGAGTTACAGGTGGTTGTTAGCTATCATGTTGGTGCTGGGATTCAAAACTAGTTCTTCTGTAAGTGGAGCCAGCGCTCTTAACTGTGGACTTCTCTCTCCAGCCCATTTTAAGTATTTCTATTATTCCAGAGAAATTAAATATTTTAAGAGTAATTCAGGTGTAGTTCTTGACCAGTACATTGGCTATCTATATTTGTGTGTGAGTATATGATAAAACAAAAATTACAAAAGGCTTTGAATTCCTAGATGTCTACATGCATTGTTGGTTTTAACTACTAAGTCATGCAGGCACCTTACAAACTCCTTACAATCAGAGTGTCTTTTCCTTTATTTTCAGCTAAAAGTTTAAGATACAAGCTGAGCATGGCCAGAAACATTGCAGCCCACCATTTTAACTCTTCAAAGATGCAGTCTGTGACCTTGACCTAAGCACACCCCGAACATGTCTACTATCTCTCCTTTAAACGATGCTATTTTACCTCTTTGTATTTATTTTTCATTTATATGAATTTGTGTTTCCATGGTTGGCTGCTGACAGGCCCAGTCTAGTGCAGGCTCCTGTCTTCCAGATCTTGCATTCTTTCTGCCTCTTCTACAGCATTTCTGAGCCTTACATGAGATGGTATAAATGCCTTGTTTATGGCTCAGCACTCAACCTTTACTTATTCGTTTTTTGTTTTTTTATTTGCTGTTTTCTAGACAGGGTCTCCCTGTAGCCCCAGCTGTCCTGGAACTCGCTCTGTAGATCAGGCAGTCTTGAACTCACAAAGATCTGCCTGCCTCTGCCTCCCAAGTGCTAGGATTAAAGGCGTGCGCCGCCAAGCCCTGCTAACCTTCACTTATTCTTAGCATGTTGAGCCGTCCTGTGTCCTTGAATTTACTTCTTTTCACTGGAAAGAAAGGCTTCTCTGATCAAGACTGAGAGTAGCCTTTGTCTATGGGTTAAACATAGATAATGAGACCATGTCAGTTACTAAGCAACATTAGTAGGTTCTCCCAGGCCTCATTTCTTCCCAGGCATGGTTTGTTTTTGTTTGTTTGTTTGTTTGTTTTTTGACCAGTACCAGAAATGGATTCCCTCCTGTGGAGCAGGCCCAGAAAGAGTCCAACAAAAGAGCAGTTGGTTACCGTCTTATAAACAGTCATGTTGCTCTCACACAGCTGTGCCCTTCTTGCCTGGAAGGTTGGTACTGGAGTTCACGGGACTTCACATCTGGGTGAGAGCACTGACGCCTTTTCTCTCCCAGCAGCCTGAGCAGCACCCCTGGCACTGTAAAATTTAGCCAGCAGGAAGGAAGATTCCATCTCCGTTCCAGCTTGGTTTCTCTATGTCTTGCAATCAAGATATGTTTTTAGCAAGAGGATCTTTGCGTGACCCCAGGTCAACCAAGAGGAGTGGTGAGAGCCTACACCGTTTGCAGAGGAGGGCTCTGAGACCTCCCTGGCCAACAATTTGAAAGGAGTTACTCCACACCTGGCCCTGGGATTTTTGTTTAATAAACCCTGAATTCTAGGAATAGCCTTGTCTAGTCATGTAAGATATCACTATTTTATTTATATATACTGTAAAGTTATTATTTTAAAGATTGGGCTATAAGATAGATTTCCATAGAACTTTTTCATACATCCTCCAATTTGGTTAACCCTGCCCCTTTAACTCTCTCTACAGACCTGCCTGCTTCAATTCTCCCACCCACAGTATCTTCCATGTTCTTATTACCTATGCTCTGCTATCTCCATTCCCTTAATAGATCCCACAGTGGCCTCTTTCTAGCTTCTGCAGGTATTCCAAGTAATTCCAAGAATATCAAATGAAAAGTTTGAAGCTAGCATTCACATATGATGAATGAAGAATATGTGGCATTTGTCTTTCTAGGTGTGGGCTACCTCACTCAGTATAATTTTTTCTAGTTCCATCCACTTACCTGAATATTCCAAAATTTTATTTTCTTTACAGCTTAATAATATTCCATCAGGTATGTGTACCACATTTTTTTCAAAGCCAATGTTTTATTGAAGCTCTGAGCATTTCATACAAAATTACATTATAAATCGGATCTAGACCCATTCCTCCCCTCCTTGCCCTCCCACCCCAGCAGAGCTCATGCATTCTGCTGAGCATGTTTTTCATCTTTTTCTCAGTCTCAAAATTCTCGATGCAGAAGTTTACTGTTTCGAGCAGAAGTTCACCATTTCAGTCAGTCCTTTGACCCAGTCTTTCTGTTGTTGTTGTTGTTGTTGTTATTCCTTCCGATATGCATCACTCCAAAATATGCACATATGCACACCACATATATCATAGGTTTTAGCATCTTCAGCTTATGATTTTTTTTCTTTATTAGGCTGAAAGATGTCATATTTGAAGTCTCCTCCTTGGCAAGCCCAACCCACCATCAGTTCTGCACTTGTGTTCCACACTGGGGTTTTCCCTTCCCATGGTCACCAAATGAGGTCCAGTAAGCACTGCATCCTGTCTTGATCTTCCTGTACTGGTCTCCTTGATAGAGCTTGGACAGTCCAACAATGGCAGTCTATACTCTGAAGAGGCAGAAACCCCAGTAGTAGCTCAGTCCACAAGTTGGATGTCTCAGCAGTCCCCATCTGGCACTGAAGTTTTGGAGGATTCTTGGAGAGACATGAGTCTTCAGTCCATATTGGAAGGTTGAAAAGCTGTGTCTCATGTCTCTGAAGGATGTCAAAAGCAGTGGCAGCCACAGGGTAGCTGCACTTGCCAGTAAAACAGGCAAAACAACTGTGATCTTTATTTATTTATTTATTTAACTTTTTGTCTTTTTACTAAGATGTCAAGTTTTATACCTGAAGTACAATTTCTCAGGCCTTACTATTTATTTATTGCTGGTTATACTTTCCTTTTGGATGTTTAAGGCCACAGTTAGCCCAGATTAACCAAGGTTTTTGTTTTCTCAAGGTCAGTTGGGGATCTGGTCCTCAAGTGTCACTCAGGTTTTGGGTGGGGGGAGGGAGCCCCTGGCTCCTTTTGGCTTTTCAATCACCAGTTCCATCCACTTGAGGAAAAAGTTAGGTCTTGCTAGACCAGGCTTCCCTTTTTGAAGCATGAGCAGACTTTCCTCTTTATAGACTGGCTGAAGTCCCATTAGTGGATCTTCAAGACCTCTGCACAGGAAGACTGGTGACTCACATTTGCAGGACATTTCAAGAGATGCCCCCATGCATAGTCCTCTGGGACTTAGTTGACCTCTGAGGGCAAGGAACAAAGTTATCCCTTAAGACCCTCTGCCAAATTGGTATGGGCATTAAGTATGGTCATTAAGCATCCAGAAAGGCTAAGTTCCACCAGCCTGATACTTTTAACTACTCTATAATGTTTTAGAAAAGGCTTGGACAAAAGCTAAAGCAGCCTTGTATAAGAAATACTAAGAAGCATTCCCATAAAACAAATACTGTGGTTAGACACAATGTTATGACAAACTAGTTTTTTCCATGTTCCTTTGATCTTATATTACTCTAAAATATGCATACATATGTGTACCAAATTTTTATTATCCATTGATCAGTTGATAGACATCTAGGTTGAGTTCATCTCCTAGCTATTGTGAAGAGATCAGCGATGAAAATAGATGAGCAAGCATCTGTGTAGAATGGTATAGAGTCCTTTGGGTACATGCTCAAGAGTGGTATAGCTGGGTTGTAGGCTAAGAATCTCAAAGTGGTTTTGATTTGTATTGCCCCAGTAGATACTGATGTTAGCAATTTTTCACAAATGTTTATTCACCATTTGTATTTTTTCTTTTGAGAATGCTCCATTCAGTTCAGTAGCCTGTGTTTTATCAATGTATATTTTTATTGAACTTTTGTACATTTCATACAATACATCTTAATCATATTTAGAGCCCTCTCCCCATCCATGTCACCCCATACTCCCCCACCAGATTTCATGTATTCTGTCATATATGTTGTGGTGGTTTGAATGAGAATGTTCCCCATAGGCTTCAAGTATTCAGACATTTTGTCCCCAGTTGGTGGCACTGTTTTGGGAGATCTTAGAAGGTGTGGCCATACTGGAGGAAGTATGTCACTGGCGACAGGCTTAGAGAGTTCAACAAGCCTTGCAGTCTCCAGTTGCTCTCTCTCTGCTTCCTGTGCTCATTGGAAGATGTGAACCTTGGCTTTCTGCTGCAGCCCCTGCTGCCATCCCTCCCCACCACAATGGACTCTAATTCCCCAACTGCAAGCTCAAATAAGCTCTTCATTTTATAAGTTCCTGTGGTCATGGTGGTTTTATCACAGCAACAGAAAAGTGACTAATACATACGTTAAGGCCTATGTAGTCAAAGTTTGTGTGCCCAGATGTCCCTCAGTACAAGTTCATCCATTGGAGTCTAATCATCCTATCTAGAGCCACTTCCTTAAAAGAAGATCAACTCTCCTTCACACAACAGTAAACAGCTGCTATCTTTTTTTAAACATTGGGTTGTGTATTTTCTTGATGCTTTTTGAGCTCTTTGCTTATTCTAGATATTAACCCTCTCTTGGATGTATAGCTGGTGAAGATCTTCTCCTGTAGGCTTCCTCTTTGCTACACTGACTGTTTCGTTTGCTGGTTTGCTGTATAGAAGCTTTTTGGTTTCATGAGATCCCTTTTGTCAATCATTGGCCTTAATTTCTGATCAAATGGAGTTTTAATTAGAAAGTGTTTACCTGGGCTTATACTCTCTATCATGCTCTCTACCAGTTTTAGAGTTTCAGGCCTTTGATCCATTTGGATTTTTGTGCAGCAAGAGATAAGGGTCTAGCTTCATTCTTCTCCTGGTAAACAACATTTTCCCAACACTATTTGTTGAAGATGGTGTTTTTCCTTCGATATGTATTTTGACATTTTGGGGGGGTCTTTTTGAGACAGGGTCTCCCTGTAGCCTCGCTGTCCTGGAATTCGCTCTGTAGACCAGGCTGGCCTTGAACTCACAAAGATCCTCCTGCTTCTGCCTCCCAAGTGCTAGGATTAAAGGCGTGCGCCACCATGCCCGGCTGTATTTTGACATTTTTATTGAAACTCAGTTTGCTGTAATTATGTGAACTTGAGTCAGGTCTTTATTCTATTCTATTAATCTACATGTCTATTTTGTAACAATACCATGAGATCTAGTAATAATAATGCCTTCAACATTATTATTGTTTTATTTAATTTTACTTTATTTGGGCATTTTTGAGACAGGGTCTCCCTGTATTCCCCAGCTGGCCTGGAACTCATTATGTAGACCAGACTGGCCTTGAACTCATAGAGCTCCATCTGCCTCTGCCTCCCAAGAGCTGGGATTAAAGGCATGTGTCATGACACCGGCTCAACATTATTATTTTTGCTTAGGACTGCCTTAGTTCTGTGTGCATGTGTGTGTTTCCATATGAATATTAAGACTTTTTTTCTATTTCCATGAAGAATGTCATGGGGATTTTGAGTGTGATTGCACTGAACTTTTAAATTTATTTTGGTAAGATGGTAATTTTCACACTATTAATCATACCAGTCCATGAGCATTGAAGGTCTATCTCCTAGCATCTTCTTTGATTTCTTTCTTCAGAGTTTTAAAGTTTTCATTGTAGAAGTATTTGGTTAGGTTTATTCTAAGGGTTTTAAAATTTTTTAATTTTGTTTTTATTGTTTTATTTTATGTGCATGAGTGCATTGCCTGCATGTATGTGCACCCATATTGTGCAATGCCCTTGGAGATAAGAAGGGGGTTTGGATCCCCTGGAACTGGAGTTACAGTTGTTAAGCTGCCATGTAGGTGCTGGCAACTGAACCCAGTCCTATGCAAGAGCAGCCAGTGTTCTTAACCGCTGAGCCATCTCTCCAGCCCCAGGTTTTTTTTTCTTAAAGCTATTAGGGATGGTATTGTTTTCCTGATTTATTTCTCAATGTGTTTGTTCTTAGTATATAGAAAAGTTATTGATTTTGTATATCAATTTTGTATCCTGTCTGGTTGCTGAAAGTGTTCATTAGTTCTAGAAGTTTTCTGATGGAGCATTTATCATCTCTTATGTAAAGTATCATATCTGCAAATAAGAATACGTTGATTCTCTCTCTCTCTCTCTCTCTCTCTCTCTCTCTCTCTCTCTTGTTTTTTCCATTTGGATCCCTTTTATTTCCTTCTTTTGTCTTATTGCTCTAGCTAGGACTTTAAGCACTATATTTAATAGGAGGGGAGGTAGTAGATAGCCCTGTCTTGTTCTTGATTTTAAATGGATTTCTCAGCTTAGAATATTAGCTATCATAAGGTTGCTATATACAATCCTTACTAAGTGGTGATATGTTTGTTCCCTCCAGTCCTAGTCTCTCTAGGATTCTTATCATCAAATGATATTGGATTTTATTTTATTTTATTTTATTTTTAATTATTTTTAATTTTTCTTTTTTTTTTATATGTATGAATGTACTGTCTGCATGTAGGTTGGTGCACCAGTGTCATGCAATGCTGTAGAGGTCAGAAGAGGGTGTTGGATCCCCCTGGAACTGGAGTTAAAGACAGTTTTTAGTCACCATGTGCATGTTGGGAATTGAATCCTGGTCCTCTGCAAGAGTAGTCAGTGCTCTTAACTTCTGAGCCATCTCTCCAGATGTTGTATTTTATTAAAGGCCTTTTCTACATCTATTGAGATGATCATGGAATTTTGTCTGCCCATTTATATGATTTATTATATTTGTTGGCTTGTATATGTGAAACCAATTCTGTATCTCTGGGATAAAACCAACTTGATCATGGCAAATAATCTTAAAATTTTTTATTTAGCTCAAAAGTAGTAAGTTTCCACAAAGGGTTTTCATACATCCTTAGTTTTATGTTTAGTTTCCATGAGTTTATGTACTTTCTGAATGTTATTTTGCTATCGATTTGTGTCCCAATATGTGGCGCATTTTAGAGAAACTTCCATGGGCTGCTAAGAATGTATACTCTATGGTTGCACTCATTACATTTCTGTTACTGTGATTACACAGCATGACCTAGACAAATTATAGAAAAAGGAGTTTACTTGGCTTATTTCTCCACAAGGATGAGTCCATCATGATGGGGAGACATGGTGGAAGGCAGTTGGAACAGAAAGCTGAGCACTCACATCTTTATACAGGCACAGGAAACAGCGAGAGCAGAATTAGAAATGGAGCAAGCCTATCAACTCTCAAACCCGCCCCCAGTGGCATGCTGCCTCTAGCAAGACTACATCTCCTAAACCTCTGCAAACAGAGTCACCAACTGGGGACCATTGACCAAATATTCAAACAGTTGACAGTCTATGGGGGACTTTGTCATTCAAACCACCACAATAGCGTTTGGGTAAAATATTCTGTCACTATCTGTTAGGCCCATTTGATCAATGATGTCATCTAACTACAATTTTATTTATTTATTTATTTATTTATTTATTTATTTATTTATTTGTCTAGATGCTCTGTCAGTCAGGGAAAGTTGGGTACTGAAGTCACCCACTATCACTGTGTTAGGGTAAATTGGTGACTTAATGTCTAGCAGTGTTTGTTTTATAAAATTGGGTGCAGTTGAATTTGGTACATGTTTGTTTAGAATTGCAATGTCTTGGTTGTTTCCTTGGTCAGAATGAAGTGACTTTCTCTATCTTTTCTGATTATTTTGGTCTGAAGTCTACTTGGTCAGATAGCAGGATCATGATTCCTGCTTATTTCTTGGTGTCATTTGCTTGGAATACTTTTCTCCATTCATTCACTCTAAGGTAGTATCTATCCTTGAAAGTGGGGTCTGTTTCTTGCAGACAGAAAGAGATGGATACTCTTTTTCATCCATTTGGCTAGCCTATGTCATTTGATTTGGGAGTTGAGGCCGTTATCATTGAAAGTTAATATGAAAAATAGTTGTTATTGTTTTGTTACTTTTGTGGTGTTAGTTTTTAGTTCTGTTTTTACAGTTCTGTTTAACAGTTATTACAGCCTCATTTGTTTTCTTACTGTAGCCTCTTGGATATGCTTCTCTTTCTCTTCCATCCAAAGTATTCTTTTCAGTGTTCTCTGTAGGGCTAATTTAGTATACATGAATTCCTGTAGCTTTTTTTTTCTACAGAAAGTATTTGCTAAGTATAAGTAATCTGGGTTGGTGTCTGTGGTCTTTTAGGACACGGCATACATTGCTTCAAGCTGTTCTGGCTTTTTAAGATTCCCTCAGGAAATCAGCTGTTATCCCGATGGGTTTGCCTTTATATGCGATTTATGGTTTCTGTCTTACAGTTTTCAGTACCCTTGCTTTGTGCTGGATATTTAGTGTTTTAACTATAATATGACATATGGAGTTTCTTTTCTGGTTCTATTTGGTGTTCTGTATATCTTCTCTACCTATTGTTAGGTTATAAAGGTGTGAACCCTCATAAAAAGGCACATGAGACTTAAGTTACTCTAGGAACATAATTTACTTCCATTGGAACTGCCAGAGTGCGCCACCTGCTGGCACGTGGTGGAACAGGAGCAGGAGCAGGAGTGGGAGCAGAGCGGGATTGAGAGCTGGAGTAAAATGGCGACTGGGCCCACCCATTTATAGCCATCGGGTGGGACCTCAGGTACAGGGGAAGAGGTCAGAAGATTGACAGCCTCTGGAGGAAGTGGGCATCTGTGTGTCCCTTGGAATTCTGGGAAGCCCAGACCTAACACCTATAAAGACATCTCTTTCCTTAGATTTGGGAAGTTTTCTTCTATGATTTTATTGAAGATATATTCTATGTCTTTGACCTGGAATTCTTATCCTTCTGTGCCCAGAATTTGTAGATTTAGTCTTTTCATGGTGCTCAAAAGTTCTTGTATATTCCATTTGTGGGGGTTTTACGTGTGGTTTTTTTTCTTTATTTTATTAATTTTTTGTTTTCCCTTTTTTTGGTCTTTTCGTAGACAATGGAGTCTCCCTGTAGCCCCAATTTTTTTTTTTTTTTTTAAATGTTTTAAAAAAGAAAAATTTTCTTAGCCTGGGCACTAGGTCCGAGTGCAAGCGCGCTTTTGAATACTAAGAAGCTGAGAGAGTTGAGGGAGGGCAGAGGCAGGTCGTGATAATATCTTTTGTGAATTCCAAGGCCAGCCTGGTCTACAGAGTGAGTTCCAGGACAGCTGGGGCTACAGGGAGACCCTGTCTCAAAAAGACAAAAAAAAAAGAAGAAAAAATTTCTTTAATTTAATGATTCAGTTTCTTGACCTTGTCTTCAAGCCCTGGCTTTCTGTCTTTTTAAGTGATCCATTACGTTGATGAGGCTTTCTATTGAATTTTATTGTCTTGTTGAATTTTTCATTCCCAGTTTCATTTCAGTGTGGGTTTTCACCAGTTTTTCTTTTTTTTTTTTAAGATGGAGACTGAGATTTCTTTTTAAATTTATATATATATATATATATATATATATTATTTATTTAATTTTATGTTTATGAATGTTATGCCTGCATGTATGTAAGTGCACCCATGTTGTGAAATGCCCATGGAGGACAGACTAAGTTGTTGGATCCTCTGAAACTGGAGTTACAGATGGCTGTTAGCCACCATGTGGGTGCAAGGATTTGAACCTGGGTCCTCTGCAAAAGCACTCAGTGCTCTTAACCACTGAGCCATCTCTCCAGCCCCAAGATTTTATGAATTTACTTTTCATATTCTGAATTATCTTCCTAATTTTAATTAGTCATTTATGTTTTCTTGGACTACAATCAGGAGTTAATTTTTGTTCTTTTAAGTTTGTTCAGGCATTTGTGCCCTCCTTTAACTCCTTAAACTCTTTGAACATGTTTGCAACTGTCCTTTAAAATTCTGTGTCGAGCCAAAATTTTATCCTAGCACTTTAATCCTAGCACTTGGGAGGCGGAGGCGGGCGGATCTTTGTGAGTTCAAGGCCAGCCTGGTCTACAGAGCAAATTCCAGGACAGCTGGGGCTACAGGGAGACCCTGTCTCGAAAAGAACAACAACAACAAAAAATTCTGTGTGTTGAGATTCATCAAAGTTGTGCTCACTAGGGAGTATTACTTTGGGGTTGATGTTTGTCTTGTTTTTCATATTGCTTGTTTTTGTGATGGCACCTGGGTATCTGGAGTCATGTCCTTGGTTGTGACTTTTGATACGATTTTTAAGCCCACCTGTTTTGGGTGGGAGTTTGAATCTGATTTTGTTTTTATCCTAACTGAGCTGGGTTTGGGTCAGGTAGGAGGGGCTTGAAGCTCAGTGTTTTGATCACTTAGTGTTGATTCACAAGTGTGGAGGCTGCTGTGGTGTTTCAGCTCAGCAGCTACTAGAAGGTCTCGGGGGTCTTAATGACTACTTGTGTGACTGATTAGGCAATACAAGTTGTGTGGCCCAGCTGAAGAATCTTTCAATTGGTGGTCACATGTGGAGCTGTTTGGGCAAGGTTCTAGGACTGGTAGCATCATGGCAGGCCAGGTCTTACCACTGGCCATTGTATGTATGGCTGCCAAGGTTCCAGAATGGGTAGCATGGCGTGGCATGGCGCGGCATGGAGTGGTATGTCTTTGAGGGGGGGTTCTTACCACCAGCAGCTTCGTGCGTGGCTGCTTGGGCAAAGTATCAAGACAAAAGAACAAAGGGCCAAGAGTGGCCATGTGTGCTTGTATGTGGCTACTTGAGTAAGGTTCTGGGCAGGTATCATGGTGTCCTGTGGCCAAAGGGATGGTCTTAGCATGGGTGGCTTGGTGGTCTACACAGCTGTCAGTGTCCTGAGACAAGCAGTACAAGGGGACTTTTTTGGCTTTTATTTTTTCAGTTCTAGGATGGAGCTTAGGGTTTTCACATGCAAAGCAAGCACTCTGCCACTGAGTGACAGCCCCAGCCCTTTCCTTCTTAAATTATAATATTAAGTTGAGCATGCCTGTGCTCAAAATGCTTCCCTATCTGTATAAGTGTGTAGAGGTTTTCCAAATAAAAGCCCCACTCTCCCTTGTTTGGAGGGTACTCCTAGAGCCGTCCCTACCCACTACAGGTAATCTGTACTCTTTCATGACTTAATCATGCTTGTTTGGTCTTTGCACTCACCCAATGCTAACCCATTTTGTTGGGTTGAATTAGTACAACAGAAGTTATCCTAACATTTCACCAGGGCATTGAAAATAAGTCCCACTGTGTCTAATTCTGACCCTGCAGACCTGTGCATCATGACATGCTAATGGAGCAGGTCTCTAATCTACAAGAATCTTCTGGCTCTTGTTTGCATTTCTCTCTTCAGGATTTTCCTGTTGAATAGAGTGTTCAATCTTCCCTGATCGACAGAGTCTGCTGTCCCGAGTCTGAACAGAACTGCCCAATTTACCTGTACATTGTCCTGGCTACACTTCTGAGCCCAGAGAAACCTGGGAATGTCATTTAATCATTTGATGGGGGGGATGCCTGGTGCCCTGTCTTTAAAAATTAAACAAGATAAGATGTTATCAATCAGATCCTCTTAACCTGAAGTTCTTATTCTGGGGAGACTCTGGGACCTGGACATGAGGTGGGAGGAGAGAAGAAGCAGAAAAAAGATCTTTCCATACTGAGGAAAGCAAATCGAAAGTCACAGAGGGGTTTGCCTCGAGGCAGTTTGTAAATCCACTTCCTTTGTCATAACAAGAACAAATCTCATCTTTGAAGTTTTCCTTTCTTGTTACCAGGGAATGCCTTTTGTTTAATCCATTTTAGCCCTTAATTCCTGACCTGGATCAATCTTCTTGGTTAGATTACACAGTATTTATGCTGATCTTAAACTGGCCTGGGGGTGGGAGTTGGGACAGGTTCTGCTTATTGGAGAGCAAATTTTAAGAATGATCAACACCTCTGCATGGACGACCTTTACTTTGGGAAACAAACTGTCCTTTTAACTTCTCCACATAATCGTAATGAGCATTGACAAGCAGATTTTGGTGTATGCCAGTAGAGTTGTGTTTTAATGATCTATTCACAACTGGTTCTTACTGACATATTCAGTGTGGAGAGGCCGATCCTCATCAGTAGTGCAACATGTCTTCAATTAAAAATCAAGGACCAGGCTGGAAAGGTGGCTCAGTGGCTAAGAGCACTAGCTGTTCTTGCAGAAGACTGGGGTTCAAATCCCAGCACCTACATGCTGTCTAACAATTGGCCATAACTCCAGTTCCAGAGGAACTGACCTCCTTTGGCACTGCATGACACGAATGCACTAACACACAAGCAGGCATAACACTCATATACATAGAAGAAAAAGAAAAATGGAAAAATCAAGGACCAGGCAGAGGGAATAGTTCCTGAGGTGAAGCATTCACTGTGTAAGCTGGGCATGCGGTGCTGTACTGTCATCTCAGTGCAGATCCCTAATGGCTCACTGGCCAGAAGGTCTAGCTGAAATGGAGAGCTCTAGATTTAGTGAGAGACCCTGTCTCAAAAAATAAGGGGGACCAATAGAGTCAAGTATTTGATATCAGCTTCTGGTCTCTACACATACAAGTGCACAATCTGTGCACATAAGTGTGTACATCACACAAATAGACACCAAGGCCTACATTCTCCGCTGGGCCCCACATTAGCTGTTGGTAATGAGCATACATTTCTTTAGCAATAGGAGACATGTAGCTTCTCTTTCATGAGTCTCAGTGTTATCTCCCTTAATAGGCATCTTTTTATTTTATTTATTTATTTATTTATTTATTTATTTATTTTTATTTGTATGGATGCACTGTCTACATGTAGGTTGGTGCACCCATGTCATGCAATGCCGTGGAGGTCAGAAAAAGGAGTCGGATTTCCTTGGAACTGGAGTTAAAGACGGTTCTTAGCTGCCATGTAGGTGCTGGGAATCAAACCTGGGTCCTCTGCAAGAGCAGTTGGTGCTCTTAACCACTGAGCCATCTCTCCAGCCCCAATAGGCATCTTTTTACTGGGCAAGAAAACTAAAGAAAGCCTGTTTATAAAATGTAGTTCTGTTTCCTCAATCTAGAAAAGTACGTCTGGTCCCATCCCTTATAAGAATCCTCAGAGTAGTTGCCCAGAAAAGGGAAGAAGCTCCCAGAATAAGTGCCAGACATCCATTAAGTACTGAACCCAAGACATTATGCATGCAGGCCTCTACCACTGAGCAACAGTCAAAACTTTCTATGTGCTCATTGGGTATCTTTCTAGACTGCTGGGTATTTATTGATTTTTTTTTTTTTTTTTTTTGAGACAGGGTATCATTATGCCTCACTGACTAGCCTGGAACTCACTATGGAACCCAGGCTGGCCTTGAGCTCATAGAGATCTGCCTGCCGCTGTCTCTCAAGTGCTGGGATTAAAAACATGTGCTAGGACACCAGGCCATATTTATTGATTCTTAATAATATACATTGTTTCTCAAATCTTCTCAGGTGGATTGATTGCTAAGAAACCCACCCACTAAACAGAATGGCTGAGTAGGAACAAAAAGGCTGGAGCACATCCTGGTGGTCAGCCGTCCTCCTGTCCTGATGGAGCAGACATCAGGGCTCTTCCTCATTGATCTGGAGTGGCTTTGCAAAAGCCAACCATGTGGGAATGAGTAGAGGGTGGTGCAATTGGTGGAGGAAGGACTGCGTATTTGATACTTGGATTAAAAAACATGCTATCAGCTAGGCGTGGTGGCACACAACTTTAATCCTAGCACTTGGGCGGCAGGTGAATCTCCGAGAGTTCAAGGCTAGCCTGGTCTACATAGCAAGTTCCAGGCCTACTGGGGCTACAGGGGGATCCCGTCTCAAAAGACAAAAAAAAAAAAAAAAAGCTATCAGTTGGTAAAATGTTTGCAGAGCCAGTGGTTCCCACATGGAAAACAACATGGTAGCATGTGTTCACAACCCTAGCACATGGACAAGGCCAGAGATTGGTGGGTCCCTGAAGATTCCTGGCCAGCCAGTCTACCCATTTGGAAAGCTCCAGGTTCACTGAGACCCTGTCTCAAAAACTAAGATAGAGAGTAATAGACGATGACACCCAGCATCAGCCTTTGGACTCTATATGCATGTACACACATGTGTGTACACCTATGTACACATGTGCACACACACGCACACACACACACACACACACACAAACACAAGAAGTGCCATCAAATGAACTGTAAAGCAAGGCCAGTTGGCTCCCGTCTCTTCATCACATTTGGGTGTTTGCTTTCATAGTTGCCCAAACTTTCAAGAAGAAGAAATGCTGATTCATCTCTCCAGCCACAGGCACTTGTCAATTCAGGTAACTGTAAAGTTTCAAATAGGTGTGTGGGCAGGTTTATAGGTTTATGGGTAGCCTAATGAATGGACTGTGAACAAACGAATTTGACAAATGGGTATTTCACCCCAAAGAAGGTGAAACGATCATCTGTATTATAAATAGTCATAGCAAGTCATGAACATATAGCATGCAAGAGGAATTTTCTGTAAGTTATGGTGTTTGGAGCTGGAGAGATGGGTCAGTGGTTAAGAGCACATGAGTTCAGTTCCCAGTACCCATGTCTGATGACTCACAATCGCCTGGAACTCCCGCTCTGGGTGGATCCTATGCCTCTGGCCTCTATGAGTACCTCCACTTGTGTGCACATACTCACACACACATTTATAACTTTTTTTGCATGGCTCTTTTCAGTTTATTGCATGAAGAAGTTTCACTAGTCCAAGTTAAAAGCGGACCCCAAATGGTTACATTATACAAGCTGTGAAGTTTTAAAACTTGTGACAAGAGACAGAAGGGAAATTCTACTCATTGTAAGGAAATCCTCACTTAAGCTTCAGAGAGCCATGAGCACTTAAAACCCATGAACCTTTAGCTGGTTGTCCTTAGCCAGTCCAGTCTCTATCAGGAACTGGCATATGTTCTTGCGCTGGTCACCCTGTAGCTGAATTACTTCTCCATATTCTGGATGCTCAATTACGGTATCATTGCAGGCAAATTTCTTCTTAAACGCCTTCACTAGTTTCTTTTTATTGTAATCATCAGCGATCCCTTGGACAGTAGTAAGGGTCTTCCTGCCGTTTCTCTGTTGAATTCTTTTAATTTTTTTTATTTTTATTTATTTCTGTATGTGTATGAATGTACTGTCTGCATGCAGGTTTGTGCACCCTTGTCGTGCAATGCCTTGGAGGTCAGAAGAGGGTGTCGGATTCCCCTGGAACTGGAGTTCTCCTGGAATTGGAGTTTCAGACGGTTCTCGGCGCCACGTCGGCACTCTTAACCACTAGGCCATCTCTCCAGCCCTCTCTGTTGAATTCTTATATGGATATAATCCTCAGTGCCAGTAGGAGAGACAGATTATCAACCATTACTTGCACAGACGGACGAATAACCGATGAGAAAAGGAATTACAGACTAAGATAGCAGAGCATACAATTCCTTTTCCCGGCTGAAACTGGCCTTGCCTCGGGTCGGCAGCCGGATACGAAGCAGGGGGGGGCGGGTTCGGACCACGTCACACAAATGAGGGCTCGACTCGAAGGGACAGGCAAGCCTAGCGAGTTCCTTATTGGTGGTGGAACTCAGTAACTGGGGACCAGATTTTCATAATTTTTAAAATTTAAGTTATAGGATGCCTTATATAACGTTGAAGGCTGCCTTAATTGGGATTGTCACTACTAATTCATTCTAACCCCGATGAAGCCTCTTTCACCTGCTCTTTTACATACATTGCTAGAAGCAGAAGACAGTGTTGATTATGCGAATGGCATTCAGGAACATCGCGCAGGAAGTTGACTGTGACTCTGCGCCAAGGATCCGATGGCTTCATCGAACATTCTGCTACGCCCCATCCCATTATACACTTGGTCTCGCTTTGGGCAACCACTTTGAAAGACAGCATAAACAAGCCAATGTGTAAAGAAAAACAAGACAAGGGTTACCTGGCGGGGGCTAGTTCCTTACCTCCTCACTACCCTTTGGCACCCGCTCTTGAAGCACGTCATAAACGAGCCCTAGGTCTCCTCCTGTCCAGGGCGGCCCAGGTGGAGACAAAGCTTCTAGGCAAGCAGGCCCTGCTAAGCCCCCCAGTTCACGAGCATTATGTCATGCCTTTCGGTCCTGCAGTCACACTTCTTCGTGGCTGTCTTTAGCTGTTCCTTCCGGTTTTCATTTTGAAGGCGTTGCCATGCCTTTCCCTTGCCAATCTTCCTCTTGTTACTGGAGAGTCTGGACCATGAACCTAGTGATGGGTGAAGAAAAACTATTACCGTTTCTCCCCTGCCAAGGCCAGCACAGCATCTGGGCGGAGTCTCCTAGACACATGCGTTAGATTTCAAATCATTAATTTATCTTACATAAAGATGAATGTGGATACAGAAATTTGCAAGTGGATTCTAAAGCTCACATGAAAATGCAAAAGACCCAGGACAGCCAAAGCAGTCTTGAAAGAGAAGAACAAAAAAGGCCAAGGGCTGGAGGGATGGCTCAGTGATTAAGAACAATGGCTGCGCTTGTAGAGGACCCAGGTCCAGTCATCAGGACCCACATGGTGCTTACAATTGTCCTTAAACTCAGTTCCAGGGCAGAATCCCCAATCGCCCTCTTTATCTGGCACATGGTTGGACACCAGACATAGCACATGGGGACACATCTATATTGACCGCACGAGTGCTCGCATTACATCATTAATAATACAATTACAAAAATACGTAATAGAAGAAGAACCAAATATTAGAGAATTTCATTACTTCTCTTAGATTTGAGATATGTTATCCACAGAACTACCATACTGAGGACTGTGGTGCCAGGAGGGACAAAGAGACCAATAGTCAGTTTCATGTGTCAGCCTGGCGAGGCCACAGTTCTGTTAGTCAATCAAACACTAATCTGCATATTGCTGTGGACTTTGTAAATGCATCTAAAGATATTTAGCACACGGCAGTGGTGGCAACATGGCCTTTAAGCCTAGCCACCTCAGGAGGCAGGAGGCAGGCAAATTTCTGTGGCTTCAAGCCAGGCCTTGGTCTACAGAGTGTGAGCTCCAGGCCAGCTGGGACGTTTAAGGGAGACCTTTGCCTCAAAAATTACAAAATAAGTAATAATAATAATCAAATAAATAAATTAAAATAAATAAAATTAAAGTAACATAATAATAAAAATTTAAAGTTATAACCAATATGACTTAAATAGAAGTGTTACCTAGACATTATTCGAGTAGATGGGCTCGAATCCCAAGTCAGGCTGCGAGTCCCCTAAGGTAGGAAAATGAGCAAGCTTCTTTCACTGCAGCAGAAGAAGTTGCTGTGGACTGAACATTTGTTCCTCCCTTACAGTTGTCTATCCTTCGTGACAAAGTTGGACTTGCTACAACTATGTAGACCAATTCCTCAGAACATATACATTTCCTCTCTGGCATTTGTCGGTGTGTGTGTGGTGTTGTGTAGTGGTTGTGTGTGTGTGTTATAAATCTAACCTGGCGTTCGTCTATCTTCCCACGACTCAATAATAGTCAGCCAACAAAGCAGGACTCGAGAGTAAAGGTCACAGACGACAAAATTCTATCATATTTTTAGGTTATTTCTCACCAAGTGTGTGAAAGAAATGAGTATACAACAGCTAAAGACATAGGTCTTTTTTTTTTTTTTTTTATTTTAATTTAATATTTTGAGTTTATGTGTCTTGTGCATGTTTATACATCATTTTCCAAATTAGGAAATTCAGGCATATTTCCCCTTTCCCTTTCACCCCCCCACCCCCACCCCATCGCAGATAATGCATTCTGCCATAAACTGGTCCTGGCGATGCTTTCAGGTTTTTTTTTTTTCATCTTTTTAAGCTGATAAAGTGATAAGTCCATGAGTAAAGCATCCTTCGTGCAAAACCAATCTTTAGACTGTTGTGCCCAAACCCCCACAAAGTCCCACCATTCAGTGGGAGGTTGACCAGGTGTTTGTTCACATCAGCTTGATCAAATGAGTGTCCAGACTTAACCACTGGGGTTAGTCGTTCACCTTCACCCCAAGTCGCGCAGCCCTTACATTTCTACCATGCCCCCTCTTCCGGAGGTTGTTCCCTAGGCTGAGAAAAGGGGCACAGGTGCAAGAGAAGCAAACTGTTCCCTCTCTCTCCTGGAGCGGTTGACCTTGGATTCTGGTCAAATCTGGCTGTTTCTTTCCATGGGCTGACAACTTGTTCAGGAATAACCTTCGATCCTACCTAATTGCAAGCACAAGCAATTAGAAATAATATAGGTATTTAAGCACATTAATAGTTATGGTAGGTTACTTTGGCATCGACACATATGTTTGGATTGATGTATTGTTAAAATATCATGAGTTACAGTTTTTAACCCCCTGATATGAATATAAGCAGGGTCTTTACTGTGGCTTGTAACATCTTCTGACCATTAGAGGATGTAATCTTTTGGCATCAGCCATGGGGTATTGCTCCAAGGAGAGAGCCAACAGCCAATGAGATGAGAGACAGGGAGGTGGCATGGGGCGTGTGCCCCCTTGCTGCACAGTTATTTCTCTAGGCAGGTGAAGTGTAGCTTTGCGTGCTGATGCTGGAGTCTTGCTTGACTCAGGGGAGACCCGTATTTGCTTCATCGGTTTAGTGGCCCTTTGGTAAAACTCTCTGGCGTTCCAGAGGACATCTGTACCCTTCGCGATGTCGCGGTCTCCAACAATACATCCCTCCCATGTTAAGACCCTGTCAGGTCTCGGCAGCAGGGTTTTATCGCCTCTCCTCCTGCAGGGTACTCCCAACTGTAAGGGGAGGAGGCCCTTACCCCCTTATTGTGGGCCTTGGATCTCCCCTGCCCGAACGATCCCCCGGATAGACACAAGATCCATTGCTGATGCTCAGAAGCTCCTGCACTCGTAAGTATACTTTTGCCAAGTGCCATAGCCCCAAGGACTTTTAGTTATTAGTATTTGGTTACATGAACAGAGCCTATGAATCCTCTTTCGACAGTTCTTATGTGTCTATTAGTCAATTTAAAGAAGGCCAGTTTTTTTGACCAGGTTTTTATAAGAGCACAATTACCGTCTATAACTAGTGATGTCTCCAATTTACAGTTTGAGAAAGACATCATACGCTCACGATCGTAGACAATAATTGTCTCCGATCGATTGCTCTCAATATGCGGCGGGGTGAGTGGCAAGAACAGTCCATGTATTCAAACCCTCTGACCTCTTAGGTCATGCACCCTACAGAACGGTATACAGTGTTCGCATCTTCTCTACGGTGTGACTCATTAGTACGATCAGTATCAGCGTTAACGATCCGTACTGAGACCATGCAAGGATGAAGGGTTCGATTCGTGGTATGCACTATCCTGACGGACCTTTTCTTCCCTGTTCCTCCCAGTGTTTCAGCACCGGCTGTTCAACCTCTCTTATCCAGGTTGAACGCCATCTCTTTCGGCGTACTCATCACTTACTCACATGCGCCAAGAACAGCGCTGTCGCCTCACTCTCTGTTCTTTCCTTCAGCACCGTCACAGATTCTTCGGTACATATCTCCGAACCAATTTTGCTTACCTGATTGGAAACAAATCACAATTTCTTTTTTCCCCCAATAAGTCTAGTCTATTCGCAGAATTTGGGAATCGTGCGAAAATGGTTTCTGTCCGACTAGCGTACAGGATTCCTACCTGGGTCGTGTTCTACGTAACACCCCCCCTCTTTGTTTCTTACACCCTTCCCATGAACGTCTCCTTTCCAGAAGACAGCTGTGTATCCAACTTCATAACAATAACCTTCATCCGAGGGTGTGAATCAAGGCATACACCATTATCATTGCCAAATTCATCCATGTGTTTTTTGGCTGAAACTTAGTTATACATGATCTAACTTGGGAACAGCAGAACTTACCATTTTTGCTTTACACATCAGGTACTTAAAGAGGCAATGGGCTTCACAATCGGTTGATACGACGTTATACACACCAGCTGAGACTAAACATTAACTCATCGCAGAGTATCCATTATCGCAGATCGATTTGCGCCTATAGCCAAACGCAGTTATCATTCACCTATCGCATCACAATAGAGAGTTTGTGTAAATGACAAATTGTGGACAACGCAGCAGAATAATATATCTAAATGTTTAGACTACAGAGGCCAAACCGTCTCTTATCAGTAGTCTACGTTAGCTGAACCAATCGTTGATTGTTAATATACCAACATTAATTTACTTTTGAGCTAAGTCCTAAAACCACCATGTATTCTCTGTAGACAGTGTCTTAGGGGTGAAGACATGGGGCAGTACCTGCTGACTAACTCCACATCAATTACAAATTATGCCTTGATTGAATCATACAGATGCCGTTCATGTCCCTCTCCCACCCATACCCCCCTCCCAATTCACCATTCTTCAGTCCCAATTTTCTGATGCCAGTTGTTGTCTGTTTGCTTGTTTCTGTTTAGTCTATGCATCCCTCTCCATGGGAAATATTTATACCTGGGCGTGTTGGGTACTAGCAGCGTCCGATACATATGAGGCTGAACACCATTGTCGTAATTGCTCTCTCTGCTTCATTTTTCCTTGGGGTACCGACCTGCGCTGGCACAGTTTACTTCTCTATAACGCACGAGCCAGTCTATATGCTTCATATAATGTCTTCCCAGCTCCACTCCGGCCATCATTAGCCTGCCAAAGTTCCATTGATGTTGTCCTCTTTCTCACCTTTGCTGTCTGCACTCAGAACTCCATTGTATACATGTACCACATTTTCTCTATCCACTCGTCAGTTGAGGGGCACCTGGGCTGGTTCCAGCTTTTTGCTATTGTGAACAGAGCTGCAATAAACATAGCTGTGCATGTATCTTTGCAGTAAGTTGTGTCTTGTGGGTATATACCCAGGAGTGGTATGACTGGGTCAAATGGAAGGCTCATTTTGAGAGAAAGACTAGTCTTTTCAACATGACACACACATGCCAAAGAATGAAGCTGTACCACTACCTCACACCAATTACAGAACTCAGTAGGTCTCCCTACAGAGTAGGAGAACATATTTGCAAGTTATTTACCTAATAAAGATTTAATATACAGGATTTATGTATAGATCTACATATATATAACAATAAAAGACAGAGCACCCTCCTCTGAATGATATACTCTTTTCTTGTTTTGTTTTTTGAAACAGGGTCTTCTTGTAGTGATGTCACAGAGATCTGCCTACCTCTGCCTCCTGACTGTTGGGATAAATGGCCTGGGCTACCACACTGGGAAAAATACTTGCAATCCCAAATAGCTCACTTTTCTGTGTGTGCTTCATCCAGCAACACCTACAGTAGCCACAGCACACAGCAAAACCTCAGTTCTCGGCAATTCATCCAAGATCCACATGGTGGCTAACAACTGTGCATAACTCCAGCTGCAAAGGAATCCAACACCCTCTTCTGACCTCCACGGGCATTTGCACGGCATGGGTGCACTTACACACAAGCAGGAAATACACTCATACACATAAAATTAAAACAATAGGTAAAATATTTTAAAGAAAAAATCTAAGGGACGCTATGAAGGTAAGTGGAAGGGGATTGCCCTCATGGGGGGAGCAGCCGTGATTCAGCCCCAAAGATGGTGTTTACTGCACATGAAACTGGAGTTCTAGTAGCATAAACGGAAGGGGGCTCTTAGGTGGGCACTTACCAGCATCTATCTCAACCCTCATCTGTCAATGAGATGGCCTTGAACATGTGATTTTTCAGCTGCTTCGAGATGGAAATGAGCAGGCTGTATTGCTCTGAACATGTTACCACCACCTTGGAGCCTGTCTCTCACTCCCTCTCTATTCTGCACCAGTCTCTCTCTCCTACACACAGAAGTCCCCAGTAGATTCCTGCTTCTCCTTAAGCTTTAACTAAAACTCATCTTCATGAGGCCATTCCTGGCCCCAGCTCACGGTCCTAAGGATGCCATCTCCGCCGTCACAGTGAAGTCTTCTCTAGTTTGCATCACACAAATCTATAGCTGTTTGGGTTTTGTTTGTGTTCACCACCAGACTGAGCTCCTTGCGAAGTCTCATTCCTATAGGTTGTCTTCACAGTTACAGCCCCAAAGTGAGCACAGAGCCCAGCACGTAGTGCTCATCCATCGCAGAACATTATACCCACAAATCTACTCGTGTAGAACTGCCTGTTATACAATAAAGCAATCTCCCATTTGGAGACTTCCTTGTTAGGACATGGGACATTCAGGAAGTAACAACTGGAAGTAGTTTGTTTGTTTGTTTGTTTGTTTGTTTGATTGTTGCAGTCTCATGATGTAGTACTGGCTGGCCTGGAATTTGTATGTAGACCCGGCTAGGCTCAAACGCACAGATATCCTCTTGCCTCTGCCTCCCAAGTGCTGGGATTAAAGTCTTGCACTACCACACCCAGCCGAAAGCATTTCTTCAGGACCCAGAGCATTTCCAGTGAAACCCGGAGGAGCAGGCTTCTTCCCATCTCTTCTTTAGAATTCTGTCACCCACAACTTTCGTCAGTCTGGTGCACAGGTTTCATTCATGACTGACCAGCTCTGTGATGTCCCTCCATTTCATTCCCGACTCCATTTGCTCTGAGAAGTTACCAAGAAAGTATAGCTATCCTGCCCTGGCCCACACGTGCTAATGCAGCACCCGTGGCAGGCATCATGTCGTATGAGGTCCCCAGAGACACTACAGATGGTAAATGGTGATGGCAAGATGGCCCCTGATCCTGGGGCCATGGACACGTCAGGTTGCAATTACCAGAAATACATCAGCTTTTGCTCCTGGCAGAAGACCTTGTTTCTCATTGTCATTGGCACCACTGGCTCATTGCTGGGCCAAAAGCTTATTAGCCACTGGAAGTTGGCAGAAGTATGTAGACCAGAGCAGCTGACTGTGACATCAAGAACTGATATTCCGGCTATCTTAACAGGGTCTCCACAGGCACTTTCTATTGGCAAAACTTAGGATGACCTCCTGTAACAAGGGGCAACTGGCTGTATTTAGTGATGCGCATCAAATCCATTTTGAGTCCATAATATAGAAAAAAATTTAATACAAGTATTGGACAGATTTAGTTAGGGATTTTCTTCATATTATTGAATAAGAAAAATCTACAAGGAAAACAGCTCAAGATGGCTGACCATTGGGCTGAAGATGCTTACACTCTATCAGTGAACACTCAGAGGCATGACGCCATAAATACATAAATCCTTTCTCTTGTGAACAGCAGAGCCTTAGTTAAGCAGAGTTGTTTTCTGTTTGTTTATTTGTTTGTTTGCTTTTCCGGAGACCAACTCTTATTCTGTAGCCCATGTTAGCTTCAAATTCACTATCTTCCTGCCTCTGTCTCCCCGGGGCTGAGATTACTGATGTGTATCACCAGGCTAGCCACCCAATGTGAAAGCTCCAAGAAACTATGGGTTCATCCATGGCCCATAGTTTAGTAAGGTTTCTATTTGCACGCCTAACGCGGTGATCCCCGATCACGTTTTGCGTGTGTCCTCTCCTGCTCTTCTCTCTTACATCCATCCCTCATCCCTACCTCTGTGATCTGTTCTTCTCTTGAAGCTCCATGTCCTTG
This sequence comes from Rhizomys pruinosus, assembly GCA_009823505.1. NCBI lineage: Eukaryota > Metazoa > Chordata > Mammalia > Rodentia > Spalacidae > Rhizomys > Rhizomys pruinosus. The sequence continues at coordinate 3,816,135 of VZQC01004008.1, forward strand.
CTTTACATAAGGACATTGCTATGGTTTATCCACTGCAAAGCTCATGCTGGAGTTTAGGCTCTATTGAGAGGCATTAAGACAAGTAACACAGTGTAAAAACACAGTGTTCAAGGGTGGGGGTCTTTGGGAGGAGATTAGAACTGGACAAGGTCAGCAGGGTTGAGTCCCCGTGTGGTTTACACCACCATCATTTCACTGACTACCAAGATTTTGGCCATTCCCCTACTGCAGTGGGTCCTTGGGAATCTATAGGTCCCAGGCTCATCAGCTTAATTCAGCTGCCACAGCATTCACGCTAGCACTCTGGAGAGATGGAATGGGAGAGAGAAGGAGGGATTAAATGAGAAGTATGCAGTTCTTGGTATTCTTTCAGGAGGGTCTTGGAAGCTCTAGGAGGTGTGGTCTTGCTGGAAGAAGCACATCTTTGGGGACAGACTTTGAGAGCCTCTCTCTCTCTCTCTCTCTCTCTCTCTCTCTCTCTCTCTCTCTCTCTCTCTTTCCTGTGCCTGTGACTGAAGATGTGAGCTCTCACCTTCCTGCTCTGGCTGCCATGCCTCCCCACCATGATGGACTGTCATCCCTCTGCAATTGTAAAGCCAAATAAACTCCTTCTTCTGTAAGCTGCCTTGGTCATGGGATTATCACAGCACCAGAAAAGTAGTTAATAGAGAAAGAAGAGAGGGGGAGGGGGAGGGGAAGGGAGGAGGAGAAGGGGAGGGGGAAGAAGAAGGGAGGGAAGGGGAGAGGGGAGAGAAGGCTTACTTTCCCTTTATGAGTTACTTTTTACCTGTGGACATGGGGCAACCAAAACAATCTTCCTGTGTTGTGGCAGTAAGCTGAAGTAGAGCTAGGAACTGCCCTGTCTTATCATCTGAGCTTAGTTCCTCAAGCTAGTTTTCTCACGGGGCCAGTCTGTCAACACAACATAGTGTTTTATTGTTTGGTGATGTGGATTTCTTCAAAAGAAAAAAATCATAAATAAAAGGTTAGAAATAAGAGGAATTAGGGAAAAGAAATTGTCTTTTCAGAATCTCTACTCCTATGAGAATACCTAGAATTTAAACCTTTAAAAGGTAAAATGAAACAAAACAACACACACACACACACACACACACACACACACAAACGACCAAGGAATTATCTTTTCGTGTGCATATAAAAGGTACGTGAAAGGGAAAAAAATTTTTTTTTTGTCTTTTTGAGACAGGGTCTCCCGGTAGCCCCAGCTGTCCTGGAACTCACTCTGTAGACCAGGCTGGCCTTTGAACTCACAAAGATCTGCCTGCCTCTGCCTCCCAGGTGCTAGGATTAAAGGCATTTATATAGCCGGGCGTGGTGGTGCATGCCTTGCCTTTGAATGGCCTTCAAGGCCAGACCTGGTCTTACAGAGTGAGTTCCAGGACAGCTGGGGCTACCGGGCGAGACCCTGTCCGAAAAGACCAAAAAAAAAAAAAAAAAATAATAATAATAAATAAAATAAAATAATAAAATAAAAATAAATAAAGGCATTTATGTGTATGAGTGTTATGTCTGCATGTGTATAAGTCCACCGGAGTCATGCAGTGCCCATGGAGGACAGAAGGGGGCATCAGATGCCCTGGAACTAGATGATTGTTAGCTACCATGTGGGTGCTGGGATTCCAACCTGGGTCTTCTGAAAGAACAGCCAATGTTCTTAAACCACTAAGCCATCTCTCCAGCCCCGGTAAAATGAAATATTAAAAGAAATTTTAATTCTGTCTTCCCAATTTCACAACACCAAAGTAAACATATCATTCTGTGTAACATTTTTTAAAAACTTGAATAACATCATTAAATAAGAAATAAGCTAGGTGTGGTGGCGCACACCTTTAATCCTAGCACTGGGATGTTTGTGAGTTCAAGGCCAGCCTGGTCTATAGAGCGAGTTCTAGACCAGCTGGGGCTACAGGGGAGACTTGTCTCAAAAAGACCAATAAAAAAAAAAAAAAAAGAAAGAAAGAAAGAAAGAAAGAAAGAAAGAAATAGACTTAAAATTTCATTATTTATTACCCTAGAATTGTACCTGGTAGCCGCTTTGAAAAAACTGGGGCCTTTCTTTTCTTTCTTTTGAGAGGAATTGCTTTTCTTAAATAAATATCTGTCCCACTGACATTAAAATCAATACAAATCAATTAAAAACATTAAAATCAGTTAAATTCAAGTTGGGAAGTAGGATAAAAGGACAGTGATTTCCTCATTCTAATTAGGTGATTCATTGCCCTCTAGTGGTGTGAAACGCTGAATACTGATGCAAAGCAAAGGTGGGGTGATTGGACTGTGTGTGCTGATTGTTTATTACACAGCTGTTCTGTGCCATGTGTCCCAAGCTGTATAATCACACTAGCAAAGACGATAATCCAGGACCCCAGCTTCAAAAGAGTAGACTTTGATGGAGTGGGGCGAAAATGAATTAAGAAAGGTCTTGAAGAGTGATAATCAAAATATAGAGTGCTGTGGTAGAGTGACTAAGTAGATGCTTTGTATTGTGCTGTCTGGACTGATGTCCCTAGCAGGTGACATTTACCCTCAGAGCTAAACGCTAAACAGCCAGCCATATGGAAACCCTGGGAAAAGAAAATTCCTGGCAAAGAGTCAGAGCAGGAATCTTCAGATAGAAATGAGTTTGGGATATCCAAGGTCAGAATAATGGTCAGAGTAGCTGGAGCTTGGTGGTAAGAATGGCTCAGATGGAGTTAGGAAGGCCAGAGGAGGATGGCCGTTTTGTATAGAGCCCTGGGAAATCAGACAAAAGTGAGTTCACAAAATCAGGCAAGGGAATTGCATAGTTTGACTGATGGTCTTTAAAAGCTTAGTCTGCTTACTGACTGGAAGACAAGCTATGTGGAGAAGGGTGAGAAGACAGCATTTGCTATGGTAATTGTCCATCACAGCAGTACAGTATTGATAGAAATGAGAGTTGAGATGCTTAGATGTGTTTTGGAAGCAGAATGACAAGATCTGATGAATGTCTTGGATGTGGGTGATAAGGGAAAGGGAGGACTCAATAATAATGTTCAATTTTTAATTGAGTAACTTAACGGAAGGAAATGGCGTTTTTACTAAATGTGGGAGACTGTGGAGAATGTTTGGGAAGCCAATCAAGTCACCGCCTTCATAGATAGGATACAAACAGAACAACCTTTAAAGAATGTGTGACACAGTGACAAGGGGCTAATAAATAGAAATATTAACATTCCAAGAGACACAGACAGACATAGAACTCATCAAAGGGAATTATCAAGCAAAGCTCCCAGAGAGAAGCGAGAAACAGCCAGGAAAGAAAAGTTAGAGCCACAGGGCCAAGAACCCAGGGCTTTGGAATCATCTGTGAATTGTTTTCTTTCAATTGTTCCTGCCTTGTGAAGACTGACAGCATGCATTGCAAAAGAGTTACAGGATGGAACTGCAGAGATGGCTCAGTGGAATTGGAGAGAGTGACTCAGAGTACTGGCTACTCTAGGTGGCTAACAATTGTCTGTAACCCCAGTTCCAGGGGATCTGATGTCCTCTTCTGGTCTCTGTGGGCACTGCACACACAGTGCACACACATATACCCAAGCAAAACACTCCTACACGTAAAATAAAAATAAATAAAATATTTCGAAAGAGTCACAGGACACTGGGGTGAAAGTATTTAGAGCAAACCCCAGCCCCACCCCTTTCTTTCACCTAGACTCAAGGGAGTGGAAGTACACCAGCCTGCGTGGCACTCCTGAAAGCCACCTGGCCCTCCATAAGGAATACCACAGGCCTTACACCATTTCTTTGAACATTCTTGTGAAGTATATGCAAATCCCCATCTTTCTGCCCCTTCTCCCCCGGGAACTGAAGTTGTGAAAGATTCTACAATTGGCAATTAGAGAGCCAGGATGAAATACTCATGATCCAGTGCTCCGGAATCCATGCAGTATTGTGCTAAAGACATAAACAATGTGAGGAGGACAGTGAAATTAATTAGGATAATTCTTTTCAGAGTTAAATATTCTATTTCCTACCCAGACAGGTAGAGGGAGGCCAGATAGTGATACTTCTGTAAAGTAGCTGGTAAATTCTACACAGGCAGAACTAGATTTGGGGATGAGGACAGTAGTTGTGATGGTGATGGTAATGAGGAGGAGGGAGGAGAGGGAGAGGAGGAAGATGATTCTGCAGCTGCCTTTCCTAAATGCTTTTTATATTGTAGTATTTCATTCACATTCTGTTACTTAACCCTTACAACAAATTTTGTTATCATCCTCATATTTTACAGAACTGAGATTCTAAGAGACCAGGTGATTTTCCACAGATCACTACTTAATGAACAGCAGAGGTGGACACAGGTCTGTCTGAGTTCTCAGTGGCCCAGTTCTCCTTGATTAGCCTCACTTTTCTTGGCTATTCATGCATTGGCCACACAGGCGTGTCCTCCTATGCAGTGCTGGGGATGCAGGAATAGGACTATAGCTGGGCAAACTTCAGGTCACAATTAAGCATCGTATACAGTTTATCAGCACACACACACACACACACACACACACTCATCTAATGTGCTGTGCACTGAGATAAAGGAGAAGAGAAAGGGAAAGGAAATGGAAGCCAGCAGAGGGTCTGACGGAACTGGAAGCACTGAGGGTGCTGCTGTTAGAGGAAAGACCTGTCCTCTGGTAGGTAGTGAACATCCTCACAGCCTTAGACATCCTCTGGTAGGTCGTGAATATCCTCCCAGCCTTAGACATCCCCTGGTAGGTAGTGAACATCCTCACAGCCTTAGACATCCTCTGGTAGGTCGTGAATATCCTCCCAGCCTTAGACATCCCCTGGTAGGTCGTGAACATCCTCACAGCCTTAGACATCCTCTGGTAGGTAGTGAACATCCTCACAGCCTTAGACATCCTCTGGTAGGTAGTGAACATCCTCACAGCCTTAGACATCCTCTGGTAGGTAGTGAACATCCTCCCAGATTTAGACATCCTCTGGTAGGTAGTGAATATCCTCCTAGCCTTAGACATCTCTGGTAGGTAGTGAATATCCTCACAGCCTTAGATATCCTCTGGTAGTGAATATCCTCCTAGCCTTAGACATCTCTGGTGGGTAGTGAATATCCTCACAGCCTTAGACATCCTCTGGTAGGTAGTGAATATCCTCCCAGCCTTAGACATCCTCTGGTAGGTAGTGAATATCCTCCCAGCCTTAGACATCCTCTGGTAGGTAGTGAATATCCTCACAGCCTTAGACATTCTCTGGTAGGTAGTGAATATCCTCCTAGCCTTAGACATCTCTGGTAGGTAGTGAATATCCTCATAGCCTTAGACAGGTCTCCAAAGTAGCCATGGAGAGTCAGTAACATCCAATTCAGTTACCAGAAATGAGTATAGAAGGGAAGCAAAGGCTAAGCCTTTTCTGAAAAGAAACCTATGGAAACCATAGATTGCAACATTGGAAACTCGATCCCAGGGCCAACCTAAGAGCCTGATACTGGGACTTGGAGATCCCTGGGTAAACTGGCTCTGGAGTTAAATTACATGGTGTTAGCCTTAAGAGACCAAGAACTGAGTTCATGGCACACTGTGCTGTATGTACTCTGCAGACATATTGTTTATTGCATAACACAGAGCTTGTGGGGGCTCATCAAACCCAAATGAATGTATATCACTGACATTTATTCAGACCAATGTGCAGAGCCCTCCTGTGAGGATAAGACACAAGGATATTTTTAATGCAACTGTACCTCCTCTTCTGTAAGGACGGATCTGAAAATCTCTCCCCCACCTAGAGAGTTCCACTGTTTGGCCTCACTGCAACACTGCCTTATTTGTTCAAATGATATCTGGGCAATGTCTTTGCATCAACTCAGGTTTGTCATTGACATTTGTCCACATGGAACCCTGCAGATCAGAGGCAGAAGTGGGATTATTACTCCAGATTCCCCATATATGAAGGGAACAGAATGATGTCACAGCATTGGAGTGACTGATGAACTTTTGTGACTTATGATCAGTGCAGTGGAGTGAATGGTTGGGATTATCTTTCTGAGTCCCAGACACTATCTTAAAACATATATATATGTTTAAGGACTGTGAAATTGGCTCTGCCTTTATTGTTATTGTTCTGGTGAAAACAATTGAGCCGATAGAGGGAGCTAAAGCAGCAGAAACGGGAGCGCTGGGTACAGCGCCTGCAAAGAAATTCCCAAGTACTTGCAGAGCAGCTTAAGGTAAGATTAACTTGAGGGTAAAACAGAGAAGCAAAGGATCAATACAAACCTTACTAACAGGAGTCCTGGCAGGCATCGTGGCACAACATCTATAATGCAGGCGACTCTGAAGGCTGAGGCAGGAAGCTTGCCAAGTTTGAAGTCAACTTGGGCTATAAAGTGAATTCAAGGCCGGCCTGGACAACTTGGTGATATATGGTCTCAAAAAAACCAAACACTTCTGTTGTCATGTGGCATATTTTAGAATCTAAATATTTGACTAAAGTAGACACCATGAATAATGCCACACATATCATTTTAGGTGACTAGGGTATACAAAAATCATATCTTTTCCCAGTTTCATTTGGCCATGCTAAATGGCAATCTTTGGATTTATAAAGTCTTTGGATTTACCAGTGGTTAAAGTGTAATAAATTTAAAATAGTACAGGCTCTCAGGAAAGAACAGAATGTAGAAGGCTCAATTATAGAACCAGCGAATGTGCAGGTATTAATAGACACCACTTTGTGTACATTAGCTCAAGATAGCCATGGAAATGTTAGTTGGGACCTATTAATTTACCTTCCATAATTATGGTAAAGAAATTCGAGCCAGCTGGTGAAGAATGGAGTATGGTGACTGGGCCTGATAATTGCCTGACAGTGCCTTCCTTACTCTTCCTAGAATAGCACCAGAAGAAGTCTAACTCCGCTGTATGATCCTAGGATGACATTAAAACTTATATTCATGATAGTAATTAAGAAGAAATCTGATCCTCATAACTGGTAAGGTTTGAATGCTGGTTGTCTTTCAACTTTATATTGGAATTTACCCCTCGAAGTGATGGCATTACAAGGTGATGGCTTTGGGAAGCGTGAGGCTCTACCCTCATAGATAAGGATCAGCATCCCTGTAGAAGCACTGGAGTGGCTTCATTCTCTTCTATCCTTCTATTATGCATGGACACAGCAACAAGGCATTACCTTGACAGCAGAGATCCAGCCTTTGGCAAAAACTGAACCTTTGGAAGTCTTGATCTTAGACCTCTCAGCCCCCAGAACTGTGAGTTATGAAGTTTATGAGGTATTTTACTATAGCAGCAGAAATGGAGAGAGACAACAGACTTTTTAGAATCATATTCATGTTGTTGTAAGTGAACTTGTTTCCTCCTGGATTGAGCCTCACTGCTCACCCATCAGGTACACCCACTGGTGAACAAGACCCAATTTGACAGTGTGAGCTTATTATAAAATAAGAAAAGAAATAAAGTGCTAAAGGTTCACCCATATTTTCTTAACCTATCCTGTCACAGGACTGCTCTATGCATGCACAGATGTCTGATACATGTTTTTTCTACTTGCTAATAGTTGCCTGTGATTGACAGGCTGGCCGTCATCCACCTCACTATGAGGTTATGATGTGGATGACAGCGTAATATATCTCATATAAAATTACAGTGATAAAAATTGTAAATAAAGTTGGGGCTAGAGACATGGATCAGAAGTTTAAGAGCACTGATTGCTCTTGCAGAGACCCCGGGTTCCATTCCCAGGCCCCACATGACAGCTAACAATGGACTCTAACTCCAATTCCGGGGGATCCGATGTCCTCTTCTGGCATTGTATGACAAGGGTGCCCTTACATACATGCAGGCAAAACTCTCATACACATAAAGAAATTTGTTTAATGTAAATAAAGTCATTGCAAGATGTTTCAAGTACCTGATAAAATTCAATAGACAATTCAATGCTCTTTACCTTGTTTTTACTATTTCACATCAATAAATCATGTTCCCCAGTCCATTTCTGTCTCCTGTGCTTACACAGTGGTTCTCAATCTTGGCTGCATATTAAAATCACCTGGGGAGCTTTAGCAATTCTGCCAAGTAAGCCAAACCCAAGAAATTCCATCAGCATCCCTGGCGGTGGGAACTTGACATAGTATTTTCACCTTCAGTGGGACACAGGGAGTTTGATTGGGTCAACAGGTGTAAGTCATTAACCAAAGGTGACAGATGTTCATTCAGAGTAAAGGGACACCAGATGTTCACCAGGCATTCCTCTCCAAGAGCTATTATTATTATTATTATTATTATTCTCCATCTGCAACACATTTGCCTTCATCAGTGAACTCACGTCTCTTTCGCCCAAGTCTTTCTCCAGGAGGGCTTAGTGTTCTTACGATAGAAGGGCCTCCTGCTTTCAGGGCACTTCTGGAAAGCTAAGGCTGAGAGGGAAGAATAGTTTCTTGTCCTATACACAGAACCCATTTAGATCACCGAACTGCAGAAAGGCTTTTAAACAACTAGGTGACGTTAGGCATGTCCAGGGTGAGTCTTCCCAAATGACCAGTCTGAGCCTGCCAGGTCTCCATCTCCCCTCAGCTCAGGGGCTTTGTCCCCAGTCTGTCAGCACAGGAAATTGCTGGCAGGTTTCTTATTTCACCACGTGGGCAGGAAAAACACAGAGACTCAGTGCTTTGAACACTGTTCGGCTGGAAAAATCTCTGTGCAAAGCTGCTCTACTCTGGTTTATTAGGCCACCCACATGAAGGTGCGAAGGCACCAGCCAAGCTCTCCAACTGCTTCTGTGCAGACACGGAAGGGGCAATATTTTGAGTAAAAAGTACTAAGAAGCACATGTTATGTAGTTTCTGAATATAAAAGCAGACAAATTTCTGGTCTCCTGCTTCATGGAGTTTTCTCCATCATAATGATGGATGTCTACACTTTATTGTTTTAAAAATATTTTATTATATGTGTATGGGTGTATTGCCTGTATGCATATAAGTGCCCCCGTGTTGTTCACACATTTAGAAGTCAATACCATGGTGTTGGGTTGCAGAAGGCAGAGGGGCAGGCTTATAACCCTGCAAATCAACAAGTAAATACAGCTATAGTCCAACTAGGTGCTGGGTATGGTTATCATTTCCCTCCTACCTGGCCATATGTTCTTGGATTTTTTAGGCAAAGGTGGACTTCAGTAGAGGATTCTTCATGAATACTCAGAGGGCGTGGTGAGTTTTTTTTGTTGTTGTTGTTTTTGTTTGTTTGGTTTGTTTTTTGTTTTTTTTTTTTTGTCTTTTGCAGACAGGGTCTCCCTGTAGCCCCAGCTGGCCTGGAACTCTCTATGTAGACCATTTGCCTCTATGTCCTGAGTGCTGGGATCAAAGGCGTGCACCGCCATGCCTGGCCATGATGAGAGTTTGATATTTCAGTTGTGGTTTTCACCTCTGTGGTGCTGACTTAGGTCAGAAGATGGCAGCAATGTTCAGCTACCTCTCCTGCGCCCCTTCCTGAGAGAGAGGAGCAGGGATAAGCAGCTGACATCTTCAAAGGTTAATGGGTTCTGAGTCTGGGTAACTGGGGAGGCGGTTTGGTTGATTACACATGTGCTTCTCATTCTGGGCATTTGTCACAATGTTTGAAGTAGTAAAAATATCACGGTTCAATGTAAACCAGGTTAAAATATTAAAACAACATCCATTCCACCATTTGTTACTTTACAGATATGTTCATTAATTTCCCCTGTTAGATTGTAGCACTGAAGGCTGATGATACTTCTCAGCAAAACAGACACAGTCCCAGGTCCCATTGAACACAGAGCCCAGTGTAGAGATGATTGAAAAGGTTAGCATGGAAACTGTTAGGTTCATTTTCAGGTGCAGAAAGGAGAAAATGTCAGGATTCTGATGAGAAGGAAGTCAGATTTATTTTAGGCATGGCGGCTGGCCTGCCTGTGCCAAGATTAGGATGACTAGTGTTAGAATGTCCCCCAAATTGCAATTCTATACCCAGGCACACAAGGAAGTGAGTTTACAAGGAAGTGGGGACAAGGAGATGGGGGAATGGGTGTTGGTGGGTCTGCGACTGATATCAGTAGGAGCATCTCGAGAGAGACTGAGGCCTGCTGGTCTCCGGTGAGGTGTGATTGCAGGATGTTGCAGTAACTTTTCTTGGGTCACAGGAGCACAGTCCAGGGTAATTATTTCTCTGGACTTCTGCCTCAATTGGCTTCCTGAAGTCCCTGACTTAGGTGGGCTACAACCTTACAGAAAGGAACTTGACATAATTAGTAGAATATAATTACTATAAGTAACTTTAATTTTTCTATTTCTTGAATACTTAAAAATGCTGTTACTTTTTAATTCCTTGAATAATACATACCCAGAACACTGCTTGGCAGAAAGTAGGTACTCAGTAGAGGACCCTGATTGAATGAATGTGTATACAGTTGTCCCTTGGTATCTATAGGAAATGAAATTTCTGTAATACTTCCTAAAGATCCATGGATGGTCAAGTTCCTTCTATAAAATGAAAGAGAATTTGCATGTAGCTGACATATTATCCTATATACCTTAAATTAGCTCTAGATTACTTATCATACCTGATGATGTGTGATATAGCTATACTATAGAACTAGTTTTTTTTGTTGTTGGTGGTGGTTTTTTTTTTTTTGGTCTTTTTGAGGCAGGGTCTCCCTTTAGTCCCAGCTGGCCTGGAACTCACTCCGTAGACCAGGCTGGCCTTGAACTCATAGAGACCCGCCTGCCTCTGCCTCCCAAGTGCTGGGATTAAAGGTGTGTGCCACCACGCCCGGCTAATATAGCTATAATATAATGTTTAAGGAATGACAAGGAAAAAAGACACATTCAATATAGCAGAAAAAGTTTTCCAAATATTTTTGATCTATGGGTGTTTCAATCTGTGGATGTGGACCCTGTGGATAAGAAGGATCGACTGTAATTCTAAACCTAAGCGGCACATATCCAGACCATGATTCCATGAGTGCCTAGCCAAGGAACAGGACATGGGAGTGAGGGAAGAAAAGTTGAGACAAGCTAGGAAGGATGAACAGTTAGTAATAGGAGTGTGAGTACTCGTGTGCATCGGGCAGGAGGCCTGCAAGCACAGGGAGCAGCAGAGTGGGGGCCCCGAGAGAGCTTGGGGGTCCAGAGGCCTGGGAACATGGCTTTCAGCAGGGACCCAAGAGCAGGTAAAGCAGCTGTAGTCCAGGGACAGATGTGTGGTGATGTCTACCACAGGCAGAGGAGTGTTTGGAAGGACACTGAAGTAAAGAAGGAGAAAGAGGGAACGAGTGGACCAGAGAACAGGCCAGAAGCTAGAGAAGTCTCCATGACAGATGATGGCCGTGTGGACCTTGGACTGTGATGGAGAGGTAGGAAGCTGACACAGTCACCAGAAGGAGACTTGGTGACGGGTAGGCTAGATCGTGAGAAAGAGGAAAGAACTCTGAGGTGACTTGCAGACTGGATTTCTGATTTGGGGATCAGGTATGTGGCAGATGGGGAGTTCGGAAGAAACCAGTGTGGGGGAGGAGGGGAGATCGATTGTTCTCTTTGAAGCGTGTTGAGAATATGAGACATCCCAGTAAAGATACTGACTGTGTAGTTAGATTGAAGGATCAGAGCAAAGAACGTCTGGAGTAAATGGATCTGAGCATCATTGGCATGCTGATGGCATTTGAAGAAGGCACAATTGAACCTGTTTGCAGAAAGTGCACAGGAAAGAGGTCAGAGTGTGCAGCAGCCAAGCCTCAAGAGCTCTTACACTGCTGCAGTGGAGAACAGCCTGCAAACAAGACAGGCGATGAGGCCAGAGAGGAAAGGTGAAAACCAGGAAATGGGTGAACGCAGTGAATAGAATGTTCCAGAAGCAGGAAGGCCCTTCCGTATTAGGTTAGTTTCTTTTCTGTGGCTGTGATAAAATACTCTGATAAAAACTACTTAAAGAAGAAATGTTCATTTCTCACTACAGTCCCAGAGGGGAAGAGTCCACCACGGTGGCCACGGGCAGGAGAGGCATGGCAGTAGTGACGGGAAACTGGCAGGACACGCTGTGTCTGCATTCAGGAGGCAGCTGGCGAACAGCGGGGGGGGGGGGGGGGGGGGGGGGCAGTCTAAAACCCTCCAAGCCTGCCCCCAGTGCCGTACTCCCTCCAGTGTGATTCCATCTCCTAAAGGCAGAAATTCATGAGATCAAAGCCAAAGTTAGGTGTGGAGAGGGAGTTTCTTTCATGCCAGTGGCTAGCCCACCAGCATGGGATGGACCCCGGAGAGCATTCCATAGTGGAGTCAGCAGCGTGACCCAGTCCTTGGGGTCTTTTATACTCCTGTGACAAATGCAAGCTACAGGAATGTAACATCCTGGTTTACAGACAACATAGGGATTACAAAGGCTATAGGAATGTGAATTTCCTGGGAAACAAAGGTTGCTGCTGTCTGCTGTCCTAGGTAGACTTTGCAGAAAAGGCTCCTACCCTGGATAACCACAGGGGGCAGAGGGAACAGCTCCAGCCTGCCCTTCAGCCGTCTATCCCCATTACCATAATACAGCAAGGTGTTTTAATAACCACGCCTATTTTACCATTTCCACTACAAAGGTTCCATAACCTTCCCAAGTAGCACCAGCAGCTAGGGACCAAGTGATCAAACCCATGAGCCTCTGGGGGCCATTTTATACTCAAACCACCACAGCTGTGTTCTGGTCAGCATGTCCATTCTCTACCACCGTCCTTCCCATCATCCTTTCACTCACTTTCCATTTAAGCACCAATATCTTTGGGTTTTTTGGTACAGGATAATATCCTTCAAATCACCAAGCAGGAGGCAGAAACTCCGGTTAAGCTGTCGAATACATCAACTGGGACTTTATTTACTATGTGAAGGAAAAGAGCAAGGAGCTGTTAGGAAATTTGAGATCCAGCCTGAACTCCTCAACTGGCCTACCCTGCCAGCATGGGGATTTCTCCAACGTTGGTGGATTGCAGTTTTATCATCATTGTCAGGGCAGGTAGAGGGGAAAAGCAAAGAAGGAAGGGAAAATCATGCTTTACATACCTGGTAGAGTCTTACAAAGATCTTATGAGATCATGGGTCTAGAAGGGCCTTGGGAGACCAGTGGCCTCAAATAATTTCCTATACAGCATAAAGAATTTAAAAATTAGTTTTATAAAAACAGAACCACACAATTTATAAATGTTAGCTCTGGGCTTCCCAGAATTCCAGGGGACACACAGATGTTCACTTCCTCTAGAGGTCAGGTACAGAGGAAGAGGTCAATCTTCTGACCTCTTCCTCTGTACCTGAGGTCCTGCCACATGGCTATAAATGGGTGGACCCGGTGCCATCTTGCTGCTCCTGCTGCTGCTACTCCACCACGTGCCAACAGGTAGCTTGCCCTGGCAGTTCCAATGGAAGTAAATCATGTTCCTGGAGTGACTTAAGTCTCATGAGCCTTTTATCTGGGGGTCTGCACCTTTATGACCTAACATAATGGTGCTGTGAACTCAGTCGGGGGTCGAGATCAGGCAGAGCGCTCACTGGCTCTCCCCTCAAAAAGAACCTAACTTTTTTTTGTTTTTTGCAAACCCCTGGGAATTGCCAGAAGCGTATTTCTCTGGAGAGCCAGCTTCCACATTTCACAATAAGGTACCGTTCCCTCGCTCTGCTCCCCCACTCTTTTTCCCTCCCTCTCTCTCTCTCCCTACTCTGCCTCTCGTGGTTTCTCCCTCCTCTCTCCACTTTTCTTCTCAGCCTTAGCCTGCCGCCATTTTAAACCCACTGAGATTTGCAGACTATCTCACTGGGTTCCCAAGACTGCCCGCTCTGTAATTGACCTCCCCTATGTTCTCAGGGTGCTGAGCCCACAGGCATGTAGGTCCTGTTCCATGCTTCTGAGTTTAAGAAAGGACGCTTCCTTAATACTCAAAAGTACTTATAAGGCTGAGTTCTCCTAAACCGTTCTTCCTGTTCCGTGTTGCTTTGCTTCCCTCCTCTAACCCACGTGCTTAGCTTGGCTCTGATATCTCTGTCTCTCCCTCTCTCCCAAGCTCCCTGCAACCTTAGCAGATTTCTGCAGTAAAAGATAGCAACCTTAAATCCAGGCTTTTCTTTTCTCCTTTTTTATTCTTTTTTTTTTTTTTTTTTACTATGGTTTTTCCCCATGGCACATTCAAACAGGAAAGGGTGGACTGAGGCTGTGCCTGTGTCTGCCCATGCCCCATTTCCATGGCATCTGTGCTAAACCACACCCACTCCTTCATAGTGGCCATCTCAGTTATGTTTACCATTTCCATGGTACCTAAACTGCACATCTTGACCACATGAAGTGGCCATCTTAGTTTTGTTTACCATTTCCATGATATCTAAACTGTACCCACTCCTCAGCCGCCATCTTGACCATGTAGCACGAATTCCTTATTGGAAACAAATTTTTACATCAGAAGCTTATAACAATTAATGCCATGTTCTAATTCTTTTACAATGTATTTAATGGCATGTTCTGATCCTTTCACAATTTTGCTTTTTGGGTTTTTATATTGTATTATTATAAAAAGGCAATTGAGATTCAATTAATACATTTTCATGACAGAGTAACAGAGTTTTATTTTTACCATTTTTCATCTGTTTCAAAATAAAATCAATTTTCCATTTTTACTTTTGTATGGATAGTTAATATTTTTTTACAGGCTATTGTTTGAGATTTTTACATCATCTGGCTTTTTAACAAATGCTGTTTTGTTTTGTTTTGTTTCATATTTTGTTTACAAGACTTTTAACTATTTTTAAGGGATTATTTCAGATTTTGACATTTTGACCAGGCACTCCTTTTCATTTCATTCTTCATAAATTCCATTTTATTCAGAAATTCATTTTTTTAAATTTTTATTTATTTCTGTATGTGACAGCATGCAGGTCTGCATGCGTGTCATGCAATGCCGCAGAGGTCAGAAGAGGGCGTCAGATTCCCCTAGAACTGGAGTTCTCCTGGAGTTGGAGTTTCAGATGGTTCTCGGCCGCCATGTGGGTGCTGGGGATTGAACCCGGGTCCTCTGTAAGAGCAGTCGGCACTCTTAACCACTAGGCCATCTCTCCAGCCCCCAGAAATCCATTTTTGCTTCTGCTTCTGCCTCTGTATCTGAGATTAAAAAGGTGTGTCCACCACACCCCGTCCCACCTGGCATCCAGATCTTGCCTCAGGCAGTAAAGTTTCAAGGGACTATTTTTCCACTAACAATAAATTTATTCTCATTAAATTAGCAGGTAAGCCCAGCTGGAGACAGACAAACCACGTGAGCCAGATCTGCCTGCCTGCCCACCCACCCGCCTGCCATCCTTCTTGTGCACATGTGCACACACACATACACAGCCTGTGCTGCATGCACAGTATGGACACACAGGCTGTTCCCACCTAAGTAGAAGTCTTAAACTCTAAATGATTCTGTGTAAATGTGACAATTAAAATTAATGGTTCCTGGGTTGGAGAGATGGCCTAGCGGTTAAGAGCACCGACCGCTCTTGCAGAGGACCCGGGTTCGATCCCCAGCACCCACATGGCGGCTGAGAACCGTCTGAAACTCCAATTCCAGGAGAACTCCAGTTCCAGGGGAATCCGACGCCCTCTTCTGACCTCCGCGGCATTGCACGACACGGGTGCACAAACTTGTATGCAGACAGTACATTTATTCACATACGAAAATAAAAATAAAAAATATTAAAAAAAAAAATTAATGGTTCCTCAGCCCTGTGCAATGATGGACAACATTAGACTTATGTGTGCAGCCGATCAGGGAACTGAAAATTTTCTGTGCCTTGACATCAAGTTATTTAGGGTACCAACACTTACCTATGACATTTTAGGGGGGAAAAGGGGGATTTCCCATTGTCCAGAGTTAATGGATACAATTAAGTCACAAATAAGTTATGTGTCTCTCCAACCTGTCTGTGTGTTATAACTGTTCTCCAATGTGTCTTTGTAACGGTCATGTGTCTATGTTCTTCTGTGTGTTAATTTCTGTCAAAACAAAGCAGCCACTTCAAACTTCTTTCATTCTATATTGTGCACAAAATAAAAAATTAAATTAAGTTTACTTTTGGCATGCCTCTTAAATTTTTTTCAAAGGCCTGATTTGAACCCAGGTTCCTAAGTTTCTATACTGGTTATCTAAAGATTTTATTTCTTACCCGTCCAAATTATTTTCTTCATAGGTATTATAACAAAAGTTTCCTTTCCAGTTTTTCTTGTTTCTAGACCTTTGAAGACCTGACTTTTGACCCTTAGGGGTTCACTAACAGATTTTTTTTCTTCTTTTCTTCCACTTAACCAGGCTTCTGACAGCTGTACCACTGTCCTTCTAACCAGACCAATTTAAAAATCCCTGGATTCATTCATACTCTGACACTTGGACAGTAGTACATGGCTTCCCCTAGTTATATAATTCTGTTTTCTATCACTTGTTAAAATATTTCAATAAGTTCATAGTTTTAGAACCAAAGATGCAAGACGTCAATGCCAGCATGATAAGGAAACCATATTAGCCATCTCAGCCCTGGCAGTGCAATTAATTAGGGCTACATGCTTTAAATAATATTTCTAAAGGTGTTTTTTTTCCCCAATGTATGTGACTGTTCAATACAAATAATAGGATAAAAATCTCTTGTATGAATATGTGGATAAATGTGTGTATGTATGTGTATGATATTGTTAACAGCATATTGGATCTGTTTGTGTATGACAGCAATGTATGTGCCTCTGCTCAGTACAACCTTTATAAACTGCCATCGCCAAATTTAATTATTAGAACGTTATTATTATTTTTTGGGGAGGTCTTTTCGAGACAGGGTCTCCCTGTAGCTCCCAGCTGTCCTGGAACTCACTCTGTCGACCAGGCTGGCCTTGAACTCACAAAGATCTGCCTGCCTCTGCCTCCCAACTGCTAGGATTAAAGGCATGCGCCACCACGCCCGGCTTAGAACATTATTTATGAGTGTATATACGAAGTACTATTCCCTTTTAAGAATTCTATAATGTATTTATGGGATATACAAGAAATTATGTTCCACTGCTTGAGCTTCTCAGTACTGTGCAACCTGTGGACAGTCCCCTAGCAGGTACTATACACCTTGTTACAGCCTCATGTGAAACAGACATATATAAATACTGAGTTATCCATACATACTAAAACTGTTTTATATACCTGTTATACTTTGTGCATGTTACTTTTAATATATTTAAGAAAAATTAGGTTTTACTTCTGGGGACCACATGGGACAGTCTGAATGTAACCAATTTGGGTGAGCCCTAAGTATTTCCTGTGTGCTGTTGATATGTGACAATGCCCCCCTCCTTTTCCTTCTCAAAGCTATAATTCAAAATCTGGGGACAAGTGACACAGCCTTCATTTGAGATAGTCCTAGAAGGTATTGATTTTAGCCTCTTTATTATCTTGGGTTTGTTTCATGGGCTATGTTAGAACTTTTTTTCCCTTTCATGATTTAAATCCCTTCTACTTTGAGTATCTAAATGACCTTTATAAACCTTAAAGAACAAATTGTAGGCTTTACTGGATAGGTTTGATGTCAACTTGATACACCTAGGCTAAGTAACGTCAATAATTGCCTTCATTGGACTGGCCTGTTCCCATTGTGGGCAATGTCATCCTTGGCTAGATATTTCTATATTAGGCTGACCATGGGCCAGCAACACAAGCCAGTAAGTAGTATCCTTTCCTAGCCTGTGCTGCAGTTACTACCACCAGGCTCCTACCATGAGCTTTTATTATTAGTCAGAATGTTTTGCCACAGCAATTAAGAGTTTATTAAGAGTGCTTAAGTCAATGTTCAAGCTTTACTTAGATGTCATATAGTAATTAAAATACCAAATTCATTCAAATGATCCTCTTGGAGATTTAGCAACCATACTTAAAGCTCCAATCTGATTTGGCAAGAGGGATTTGAAGGGACAATATTTTGGCCCTTACCTTCTAAGGTCGACTTAAGTCCTAGGGTCCTGCATGGGCACCTTCCTACATGTCCTATGGCAGTGAGTCACCAGTCATCCCGGTCCAGGGAGGTCTTGGAGATTCACTTAAAAGGACTTCATCTTGCCAGTGTCCAGTCAAGGGAGGAAAGTCCATATAGAGGAGAAACTCCTCACGCTTCAAAGGGAAGCTCTGGTCAAGCAAGGCCTGACTTTGTCCTCACATAGATGGAACTGGTGAAGAGAGCCAGGCACAAGGCCTGAGTGACCCCCTAAGGACCAGAACCTCAACTGATCTTAACACCAAAACTAATTTTATTTATCTGAGCTAAAATGTGGTTTTAAACACCCCAACAGGAAACTATAATCAAAAGAAGAGAAAATGAAATAACTTATTACCAGAGAGATAGGTGAGAGACCTACTGTGCCAAGTTAGAAACCTACTATGTCATGCTAGAAAATATCTCAGAGATAGGTGACAGATTTACTGTGCCATGCTAGAAAACACCTCCTTTTATAGTCTTGTGGTTATGCTGGCTCTCATTCTGGAGCCCTGTGTACTAAAACTTTTTTTTTTTCTAATTCCTCAGAAATAGAGTACAGGCCCTCTCTCCCTCTGGAGACGCTAGACAGGGACCCTCCAATTGCTAATGCATCCAGTACCTCCCCCATTGGTACTGTGAAGTCCCTGCACTGGTATACTCATATAAGACTCAACCAGCTTGTCTTTTCAGTTGCAGAGAAAATGTCTACTAAGTACTGGCCACTATCAATCTGGACCAAAACCACTAGGCAGAGCACCCAGAGCAGTCAAGATGAGAGACCAGATTCTAACCCTCCAGTCTGAAACCTGTTCCCCCAAGACTTCCCCCCTCCATATCTCCAAAGCAGATACAGAAGATACAGCGTCCCATTCTCTTATCATAATCAAAAGGCTGGAATGTTAGATCTGGGCTTCCCAGAATTCCAAGGGACACACAGATGTTCACTTCCTCTAGAGGCTATCAATCTTCTAACCTCTTCCTCTGTACCTGAGGTCCTGCCCATGGCTATAAATGGGTGGACCCGGTGCCATCTTGCTTCTCCTGCTGCTGCTACTCCACCACGTGCCAACAGGTAGCCTGCCCTGGCAGTTCCGGTGGAAGTAAATCATGTTCCCAGAGTGACTTGAGTCTCATGAGCCTTTTATCTGGAGGTCTGCCCCTTTATAACCTAACAATAAATCTAGATGGTTTCTAGACATTTATTCTGAAAAAGCTGTATGAATGCCTTCGATCTCTGTCTTGCTATGAACTCCTTATTCTTTTCTAACTGAAAATAAGAAAAGAAAAAAACAGACCAAAAAATCCCCCTTAACAAAATCCAATAAATAAACAGACTCATCAGCAATCTATTAGTAATGCAAGAAAAGGGATAAATATACAATTTTAACAAAATAGTCAGGACCACCCAAGCTAATGGATTCCAGACCAGAGGAAATGAAAAGATTACCACTAAGCTCTCACTCCTGCTTTCCAGGCTGAAAAGAAGGCAGTAGCTCACCCAGCCTGGCATGGGAAAGCATGGCCTCTTGCAGTGGCTGGATGGCACAGGATCTCCCAAGGACCACACAGTGCCTGGCTTTTTGTTACTGGTGACCATGGCCCAATCCTATGACAAAAATTTTCCCCCTAGGAGCCCCAGGACAACCAAAACAGTCACTACCCTCAAAGAGGAACAGGGACCCAGCACCTCCTGCTGTTAACCCTTGCGTTTGAACTGCTGTGATTCCAGCTTTGCTTAAATAAAATCTCAGCTCAGAAGTTAACATCTCATTTGATTCTTTAGGCCCTGCTTTCAAAGCGCCTCTGGTACTGTGGTTCCTGTGCCATGACACAAAGCTTCCATAAGGGGTTTTGGCTTGAGGAGCCCCTTCCCAGGCCCTGTACGTTGCTTTATATTGGTGATTTGGAGCTCTTTCCTAGAACAGAACCCCAAAACGTTCTCTGTCCTTGCTCTAAACTAGCAAGAACATGCAAAATTTATGAATCAGTGAGGCAGTAACTGGATAAGTCTGAAGCATTTAATATATTCTCTTCCCATGGCCTGTGTCTTCCTGAAATTTCTGCTAAAATATATTAATTGTATATATGAATGGGATTCAGTTGATATTTCAATACATATAATTAAATATTCCCAATTTTAAAGGTGTGTTTATGTAACCTGGATCATTCTTTAAGAAAAATGAGTTGAACTCTCCTTTCATATGTGCCAGGAATCCAGCATGCTTCCTGTTTGTAAACTTGGTTGGGAATGGGAAGAAGAGAGTGTGGTGAATGTCCTGTCATCTCTCAGGCTAATGCTCCTCTTAGCTAAGGGACAGATCTGCCTGGTTATCTCAGCTGCTGGGGTTGGTTACTGTCCCCTCCTCTCAGTGCTTTTCCTGTGTGAATTTCACCCCCCCACCCTTGATTCCTGACTATACTAGATTGTTACGTAAGGCCACAGATTTGCACTGCAAGGACCAGAGGGTTCTAAACTATAGAGCAGCAGTAAAAACTGTCTGAATCAAACAGCAATCATGCTTTTTCTCCAAGATCATTCACTTTATAGAAGGCTCTGGCTCTGCAGCCTTGGGACATTTTCTCCTGAAGGAATCCCTCTCCCTCCCCCTCTCCCTCCTCCTCTCCCTCCCCCTCTCCCTCTTCCTCCCTCTCTCCCTTTCTCTCCTCCCCTTTCCCTTCCTCCCTTCTCCCTCTCCCTCCCTCTCCCCCTCCTCAAGTCTCTCTGGGCCCTGAAACTTCTTCCTTCTAAAGAATTAAAGCCAAATTCCTCAATCCCCTTTACTTTATCCCACAGACCAATTTATTCCTCTTCATTTTAATCTTCTTCTCCCACTTTACACTCAGGGAGCTTTGCCTTGTACAACAGAAAAAGCCATTAAATAAAGAATTTTCATTACAACCCCTTAGGACCAAGGAGTATTGATCTTCCTCTTCCCCTTTTTAAAATATGAAGAGCTCTTTTCCATTCTATTTGAGGTTGGATTATTAACAGGACTCCCGTATCTGAGACCACACAGTACAGCTCACATCCTGCTTGGTTTGCTTTCCTAACACTGCCCACAAACTGGCCCCCCATGTTCTGGTTCACTTAGTAAAGTCATGTAGACAAGACAATGTCTGTTTTAGCTTTATTTCTGTTCCTATGAGTAAAATACCCAGATAAAAGCAACTTAGGGAAGAAAGGGGTTATTTTAGCTCACAATTCCAGGTCATGGTCCACTGTGGGGAAGTTACAACATCAGGAGCTTGGGACAACTGGTCACCTTGCATGCACAGTCAGGAAGCAGAGAGGAACAAATGAATATGTGCATTCTTGTATTCCACTCTAATCCAGTTCAGGAGCTCCTGCTTAGAGAATGCTGCTACCCACTGGGGGCAGATCTTCCCACCTCAGTGAATGTAATCAAGATAATCCCCTAGAGACATGCCCACAGAAACAACATGGTCTAGGTAATTTCTCATGGAGACTCTTTTCCCAGGGGATTCTAGATTGTGTCAAGGTGACAATTAAAACTAACCAACACAGGCTGGGCACAGTAGTGGATGCCTTTAATCTCAGCACTCAGGAGACAGAGGTGGGTGGATCTCCATGAATTTGAGTTCAGCCTGGTCCACACAGAGAGTTCTAGTTCATCCAGAGCAACATAGCGAAATCTTGTCTCAAGAACAGAAACAAAAACAAAAAACAAAAACTGGCCACCACAATGTCTTCTCACTTCATCCCTGTCTCCCTCCTCCAAGCTTCTTTCCCTTTGATAGTGAACTTAGAAACCATCTGGACTCTAGTCATAATGAAAAACTAGTAACACCGTCGTTTCATGAAAACTTATCTTGGGGTCTCCCTGATGGCTGGTAAGAAAATTATCTTCTAACCAGTATGGTCAATTGGTCATTGGTGATTGGCTTTTGAAGGCACTGTGAAGTACAGTAGTGTCAAAGTATAATTTCCATAAGGTTAAAAATGTGAGTGTTGGGACTAGAGAGATGGCTCAGTCAATAAAGTGCTGTGTAAGTATAAAGACCTGAGTTCAGGGGCTAGAGAGATGGCTCAGCAGCTAAGAGCACTGGCTGCTCTTGCAGAGGACCCAGGTTTAATTCCTAGCACTCACACAGAGGCCAACAACTGTCCTAACTCAAGTTCTTGGGGATTCTGGGAATCTAACACCCTCTTCTGACCTCTGTGGGCATTGGATAACACAGGTACACATATACATGCAAGCAATACACTCATATACATAAAAAAATAAAAATAAACATGATATTTAAAGACCTGAGTTCAGATCCCCAGCTGAGTGTGATGGTGCAGGCCTGTAATCCCAGTTCTGGGGAGGTGCTGAATCCAGTAACATGCTCCAGGTTCAGTGAAAGACCCTGTCTCACATCTCACAAAGTAAGGTAGAGCAGCTATTGAGTAAGACATCTAGTACATATGCACTCACACCATATTCACGTACTCCTGTACTCACACGTATACACACAGACATATACACACATGAGTACATACATACACACGAAATGTGAAGGTCATATAAGACCAGAGAAAGCACACACTCGTCTTATTAGTGGAAATCCAGTAGGATAGTCAAACTTTGGATGAGCATAGGAGGGAGACACAGGTGCATTCGTAGTCACTGAAAGAAAGAAAACTGGAATAAAATCATTAACTTGCTTACAAAAGTGGTGAATGCAGTCTGCTGAGATGGTTCAGTGGGTAGAGGTTCTTGTGGTCAAGTCTGACAACCTGGGTACACCCTTTGGGATCCACATGGTATAGAAAGAGAGAGCTGACTCTCTAAAGTGTTCTCTGACCTCCACACATATGCTTGGCATATGTGCCCTTGCCCCACTTAAGTAAATAATGTCACAAAAATTTTAATTGCTTAATGCCATATAGAGCAATAAAACGTTTACAACCACATATACACATTGGAGTTATAATCTTTCTTACCAGGCAGGAATAATTTTTTTTTTTTGTCTTTTTGAGACAGGGTCTCCCTGTAGTCCCAGCTGGCCTGGAACTCACTCTGTAGACCAGGCTGGCCTGGAACTCACAGAGATCTGCCTGCCTCTGCCTCCCCAGGGCTAGGATTAAAGGCATGCACCACCACGATCTCTGTGGGCAAACTTCATTCATATTGCTATCAGACATGAATCATTTGCATTGCTTAAATTCACTAAAATTCCCTATGTGCATAACCACAATAAGTCATAAGCCAAACAAAGGTATAAATCATATTGCCAGAGAATTGGGTTTTCCTGGGGTAGACCTGTTGACCTAATTCCAGGGTTATATACAACCCTCTTCCATAGTTCCAAGTTTTGGATGCTTGTGTGTTTCTTTTATATCATATCTCAAACCCTCTAGGCACATCATTCATTTAATTTTTTTGTTGTTGTTCAACAAGTTTCCGTGATACAGCCTATTACCTAGAGTTTTAGGCCTTTCCTAATTACCACCCCCCATGTCTTTTTATTTAGAATAACCTATTCATGGATCAACTGTGTTTAATTATCCCCCTAAAACAAGGTTTCCACATCCGTGTAGGGGACTGAACACTACTGGCCATGGTTTCTCGAATATACGACATGCAGAGCTGGTCACAGGCTAAGGTATTTGTGCTGGTTAGTTTTTATCAACTACCTAGACAAACCTAGACATACCCAGAAAGAAGGAATCTCAACTCAGGAACTGTTTCCATCAGTCTGGCCTGTGGCCATGTCTGTGAAGTATTTTATTTTTCTTTTCAAGACAGGGTCTCCCTGTAGCCCCAGCTGTCCTGGAACTCACTATGTAGACCAGGCTGGCCTTGAACTCACAAAGATCCTCCTGCCTCTGCCTCCCAAGTGCTAGGATTAAAGGCATGCACCACCACGCCCGGCTCAATATGTATTTTCTTAACTGCTAATTGATGTAATAGGGCTCAGCCCACTGTGGGCAGTGCCATCCTAGGCAGGTGGGCCTTGGCTGTCTTTAAGAAGGTAGTTGAGCAAGCCAGTGGAAGCAAGCTAGTAAGCACTGTTCCTCCATGGTCTCTGCTTCTTCCAGGTTCCTGCCCTGAGTTCATGTCCTGACTTCCTTCAGTGATGAACTGTGACCTGGGAGTTGAAAGCTGAAATCTTTTCTTTCTCTGAGCTACTGTGGTCATGTTGTTTACCACGCAACAGAAAACAAAGTAGAATAGTGTCGGTAGTTTTGCATTAATCAGAGACAGACACGGTGACGTTTCCCCTGGCCATTAACTTTGGCACATTCCAGTCATAACAGCATAGGAAGAGCCGGAATGTATTTGGTCTCTCTGGGTCATGGGTACAACTGTAAGGCCATGGAAGGGGGAAAGTACGCAGCACGTCAGTCTTCTGGCTATTTATCTTTCTAAGGTTTGTGGAACACTCTGGAGCAAACAGAAGAGTCCTGTCCCGTTCCCTCCATCCCAGGCGAGGCTGCCCACAGACCCTGGGGGCAGTCTGTGAGCTGACATGGAAGGGCCTTTCCCACCAGCCCAGGCTGCTTAACTACAGGAAGGAGAGGATTTTGAGGTAAGGAAACATCCGTGAGAGTTGGCTGTGCTTGGGAAACATATTCATCACGTGGAGCCCATGCTTCCATCTGCAGCGTCCGAGCCTCTGCCAGAGCCTCACATTCCAGCCCTAATCCTGACAATTCCCACTGCTTCCCTTTGGCTGAGCTGTGCAGAAATTCTTTATGCAGCTGCTGAGGAGGCTGATCACGGATGGAGGAAAGCAGACAAGGCTCTGATCTACTGCACACCCCAAACCTGCACACTCTCGGGGGAAGGCCTATGTGCCAAGCCTGAAATCTACAGGTCATCTCTAACCAGAAGGACTGGACAGGCTGTTATAAACCTCACGAGTCCCAAGAAGATGGTGGATGAGGCCCTAATTAGCAGTAGTTATAGATTTGAATTTATTCTCCCTTTATTTCCTTTGCCTAGTCTTACTGAGAAAGGAAATGAGGGAAAAGGTCAAAAGGTGAGGGTCAGGGGAAATAGGAAATAGCTCTGAGTTTTTCAAAATTGCACAGTGTGTCTGTATTGATATAAAATGTACTGGTGTTGTATAGGAAAGAGTACTATTTAATTTTTTATTGATTTTAAATTTTTATTTTTTAAATTTATTTTTATTTATTTTTAAAATTTTTTTATTAATCTTATTTATTTCTGTATGTGTATGAATGTACTGTCTGCATGTAAGTTTGTGCACCCGTGTCATGTAATGCGGCGGAGGTCAGAAGAGGGTGTCGGATTCCCCTGGAACTGGAGTTCTCTTGGAATTGGAGTTTCAGACGGTTCTTAGATGCCATGTGGGTGCTGGGGATCGAACCCGGGTCCTCTGTAAGAGCGGTCGGCGCTCTTAACCGCTAGGCCATCTCTCCAGCCCTTTTTAAATTTATTTTTATGTGTATGAATGTACTGTCTGCTTTGTGCACTCGTGTCGTGCAATGCCAATGAGGTCAGAAGAGGGCATTGGATTCCCCTGGAATTGGAGTTAAAGACGGTTTTCAGCCACCATGTGGGTGCTGGGGATCAAACCCGGGTCCTCTGCAAGAGCAGTTGGAGCTCTTAACTGCTAGGCCATCTCTCCAGCCCCTATTTTTTTTTTTTTTTTATGTGTATGAGTGTACTGCCTGCATGTATGTAAGTGCACCCATGTCATGAAATGCCTGCAGAGGTCAGAAGAGGGCATCAGATCCCCTGGAACTGGAGTTATAGGTGGTCGTTGGCCACCATATGGATGCTGGGGATTGAACCTAGGTCCTTTGCAAAAGCAGCCAGTGCTCTTAACCACTGAACCATCTCTCCAGTCCTTAATTATTTTTATTATTTTATTATATAAAATAAATTTTACTGGTTTTTTTTTTTTTGGTGTGCATATGTGTATGACATATGTGTGTGTTCATGTTTGTGTGTGTGAATGACAAGGCATGTGTATGGAGGTCAGAGGATCACCTCAAATGTTGGTCCTCCCCTCTGTCTTCTTTGAGACAGAATTTCTTGTTGGATGCTGTGTATTCCAGGCTAGTTTCTGGGAATTCTCACTTCCATCTCATTGTAAGAGCACAAGGACCTTGTCTGACTTTACATGGGTTCTGGGGGTCTAAACTCAGGCCCTCCCATTTGTGTGGCTAGTGCTTTACCCACTAAGCATCTTCCAAGCTCTTCTGTCCCATCATTACCGTACGATTCAGTGGCATTAAATATATTCCAGTGGTACATTACCATCACCACCATCCCCATCCAGAATTCTCCCTCACTCCAAACTGAAATTCTGGACCCATTAAAAGTGACTCCCCATTCCTTCTTCTGTTCCCAGCTCCTTCTATTCCACTGTGACCTATGAATTTGCCCGTTTCAGGTATTCCATGTCAGTGAAATCATATGGGATCTGTTGTTCTGTACCTGACTCATTTTACTTCAAATAAGGTCCTCACAGTTCAACATCACTTTGTTTTTAAGCAAAGTTACTTCCAATACTTCATTTGTTAATCTGTAATAGAAAGACTAACTTACATCTTGTTGTATGACTTAATATGTGTCAAACTAACCTTTTAAAACAGTTGATGGGCTGAGGATGCAGCTCAGTGGTAGAGTATTTGCATAGCCTGCACAAAGGCCCAGGGTTAAATTGCCAGCATCACGAAAACATAAATCGATAGAAATAAGTATGCAGCCAGGTCTGCTGGTATACGCCTTTAATCTTAGCACCCAGGAGGCAGAGACAGAGGCAGGAGGATCTTTGTGTGATGGAGACCAGCCTGATCTACATAGAGAGGCTAGCTGGAGCTATATGTTGAGACCCTGCCTCAAAAACAAAACAAAATAAAACAAAACAAACTAATAAAAATAAACAGGGTCTGGAGAGATGGCTCAGCAGTTATAAGAACACAGGCTGCTCTTGCAGGTCCATGGTTCAGCACATGGTGTCTAACAACCCTCTATAACTCCAGTTCCAGGGGAATCCAGATGCCCTCTTTTGACCTCCAGGGGCATTGAACAACACAGGAGTACTTACATGCTCACAGTCAATATACTCAAACACATGAAATAAAAATAAATATTTTCTAAGTCTGAGAAGAAACTCATGGGGAGTTTGATTGGGATTGCATTGAATCTGTATATTAGATTTGGTAGAATGGACATTTTTACTATATTAATTTTTCTAATTCATGAGCATGGAGGTCTTTCCATCTTCTGGTATCTTCTTCAATCTCATTTTACAGGGAGTTAAAATTTTCATTGTAGAGATCTTTGGTGTCTTTGGTTAGGTTTGTTCTAGGTTTGTTTTTGTTTTGTTTTTTTTTGAGGCTATTGTGAATGGGATGATCTCTTTGTATTCCTTCTCCATTTGTTTGTTGTTGGTGTAAAGAAAGGCTTCTGATTTTTCTGGGTTAATTTTGTATCCAGCTACTTTACTGAAATTCTTGATTGTTTCTAGGAGTTTCTTGGTGGAGCTTTTTCCATCCCTTAGGTACAATATCATATCATCCGCAAAAAGGGATAGCTTGACTTCCTCTTTTCCCATTAGTACTCCTTTAATTTATTTTTCTTGTCTTATTGCTGTAGCAAGTGTTTCAAGCACTATATTGAAGAGGAGTGGAGACATGGGGCAGCCTTGCTGAGTTCCTGATTTTAAGAGGAATGCTTCTAATTTTTCCCCATTTAAGATGATGTTGGCTGTGGGTTTCTTGTATATGGCTTTGATTATGTTGAGGAATGATCCCTTCAGTCCAATTCCCTCTAGGACTTTAAACATGAAGTCGTGCTGGATTTTGTCAAAGGCTTTTTCTGTGTTGATTAAGATAACCATGAGTTTTTTGTCTTTCAGTCCATTTATGTGTTTTATGATATTTATTGTTTTGCGTATGTTAAACCATCCCTGCATCTCTGGTACAAATCCGAGTTGGTCATGGTGAGTCATCTTTTTTTTTTTTTATTTTTTTTAAATTTTATTTATTTCTGTATGTGTATCAATGTACTGTCTACATGCAGGTTTGTGCACCCATGTCATGCAATTCCGCAGAGGTCAGAAGAGGGTCTCGGTTTGAAACTGGAGTTCTCCTGGATTGTAGTTTTCAGACGGCTCTCTCGGCACAATGTGGGTGTGGGATTTGACCTGGGCTTCCCTGCAAGAAATATTAGGAGTGCTAGCAGCCATTGAGCCAGTCTACTCCAAGCCCCTATTTTTATTATGTTATTTGTTTTTTTTTATATTAAAAATTTACATTTATTTATTTATTAATTTATTTATTTATTATTTATTGTTGGGTACTGTTCAAGACAGGTCTCCCTGTAGCACCAGCTGCCTGGAACTCATTCATGTAACGGCTGGCCTTGAAAGTCACAAGGGATCCGCCCTGCCTCTGCTCCCAAATGCTAGATATAAAGGCTGTACCAACCACCACGCCTGGCGTGAGCCTTTTTGGTTTGTTCTTACGATTTGAAAAAAAAAAAACAAGTATTAATTCATATGGAAAAACAAAAGATCCTGGATAGACCTAAACAATCCTGAGCAAAGAGCAACACAGGGGGGAAACCTACACTGACTCAAACTATATACAGAGAGCTATTAGTAATTAAAAACAGCCTGAGGGGCTGGAGAGATGGCCTAGCGGTTTTAAGAGCGCGACCGCTGCTCACAGAGGACCCGTGAGTATCGATCCAGCAATCCCAGACAATGGCGGCCGAGAACCGTCTGAAACTCCAATTCCAGGAGACTGCCAGTTCCAGGGGATCCGACACCCTCTTCTGACCTCGCGCGGCTTCAGCACGACACGGTTGGACAAAACTTGCATGCAGACAGTAATCATTCACACATGACAGAAATAAATAAAAATAAATAAATAAAAAATAAAACGACCTGCTTTTTTTTACTGGCTCACAAAAACAGGCAAGTGAGAATCAATGAAACAAGATTGAAGATCCAAACCTGAGCATATACAATTCACCACCTCTATGTTGATAAGGGAGGCACAAAAGACCAATATGGAGAGACAGACGCATCTTCAGCACTATTGGTGCTGGCAAAACTGGATTGTCACTTGTACAAAGATGAAGCTGAAACCCCGACCTTTCACCATGGCCCCCAATCAACTCTCAAAGGTCATAAAGACCTCAATGTGAAACCAGAAACTCTGAAATAAGTCGAAGAAAATATTGGCAGTAAACTACAGAACATAGGCCATGTGAAAAGACTTTCTAAATCAGACCACATTGGAAACAAGGTCAAACAATAGATAAACGTGGGAACTCATTAAACTCAAAGCTTCTGTACAGCAAAAGAAACAATCAACGAAGGTGAAGAGAAAACCCAGAGTGGGAGCAAACTTCACACAGTGATACATCGACCACCAGCTGCAGTTTACATCCAGAAGTATATAAACTTCTCAAACCAAAGGATCAAATAAAACAAATGACCTATCAAAAAGATGGAGTAAGAGCTGCATAGAGAATTCACAACATGAAGAATGAAGGGGCTCGAAATAGAAATATTCGAAAGTGTTCAACATTTTAATAATTAAGGCAGTGGCAATTAAAAAACCAGCTTAAGATTTCATCTTTACCCCAGTAGAAATGGCAAAATTAGGAAAAAAATGACACCACCCAGCTGCTGGAGAGGTTGTGGAGAAAGGGCGACACTCATCCCACTGATGGTGGGAGCAAAACTGTGTGAACCCCTTATGGAAAGCAGTGTGGAGAAATCTCTTAAAAGACTAAAATGGGGCTGGAGAGATAGCCAGCGTTTAAGAGCGCCGAACGCTTTTCTTGCAGAGGACCCGGGTTTCGATCCCAGCACCCACATGGCGGCTAAAACCGTCTGTAACTCCCATTTCCAGGAAGAACTCCAGTTCCAGGTGGACTCTCGAGGACCTTTTTCTGCCTCTACGGCATGCATACGCACACGTGTGCACAGACCTGCATGCAGATAGTACATTCATACACATACAAAAATAAATAAATAAATAAATAAATAAATAATAAAAAAAATTAAAAAAAAAAAAGACTAAAAATGAGCCTGCCACCTGACCCAGTCATACCACTCCTGCGTATATACCCACAAGACTCATCCTATCACAAAGACACATGCACATCTATGTTTGTTGCAGCTCTCTTCATAATAGCAAAAAGCTGGAAGCAACCCAAATGTCCTTCAACCAATGAGTGGATACAGAAAATGTGGTACATCTACACAATGGAGTTCTATGCAGCAGTAAAGAAAGATGACAACTTTTCAGGTAAATGGATGGAACTAGAAGACATTATGCTAAGTGAAGTAACACAGTCCCAGAAAAACAAAGGATGTATGGTGTCCCTCATTTGTGGATGTTAGCACCAAATCCATAGTTGTGAGGCAAACTGAGCATCGTTTTTTGTTATATTTCTTTTTTTATATGAAAGCAGCAGTATGGTTAAAAGGTGAATCCCTTAATGGGCTTGAGAATTAACCAACCACTTATGTTCAGATTTTGTAATATTGGTATATTGGTGGAGTACATGTATGCATATTTTGAAGTAATATACAATTAAAGGGGAAAATGTGGCAAAAAGACTGAGAGAAAAATGCAAGACATGTATGGCAGAATGCAGGAACAGGGGTTGGGTGGGGGGCATGGAAAGGGGAATGTGTCTAAACTGAACTGAGTGATGATGTATGAAATATGCAAAACATCAATACAAATATTTTAAAAAACAAACACAAAAAGCAAAATAGCTGGTAATTGGGCTCTAATTACGTTTCTCTTGCTTTTTTCCTTCCTTTCTTTTTGTTTGTACTAATTATAAAATATTGACAATGCAAAAAGAGTGGTAAGAATATTCCTCAAGCATTTCATCTCAAGTGGAAAGTGGTTTGTAGTTCAGTAATGCTTGTATCCAGACTGAAAATCCAGTAAAAAGTATGTTTTGTCTAGTGCTCCTTCCCATGAGCCAGGGAGAGATGGGACCGTGCACTGGTTTGAAAAGAATGAAACACAAATGCTATCCAGCAGATCCAGCAGAAACTCCCCTAGGCAAAAGAAAAATATGCCCAGAGGGTATTTCCCCATTTATTCAGCTAATAAAGCCAACTGCCGCTCCACCTGGCACCCAGGCGGCTGCTTTACTGAGATGCAGGTTCAAGCCTTGGTTGTGTGCTCCGTGGACTAGAGTACTTCCTAGCCAATCAGCTTCTTTGACCCCACTCTCTACCCACTTACACAATGCCTTCCATTCTGAATGGGGGGTGGGGTGAACGAATGCAGAGCAGAGCACAAGGTGGTGATACCATTACATACAGCTACCTGGGAACCCAGCCCAGTTCCTCCTAGCAAAAGAGAGCTCCACAGAAAGATACATCGGTTTTGTTTTTTTGTTGTTTTTTTTTTGGATAAGCCCCTCACGAGTGCTTCCAGTTGTATCCAAACTCCTGCCAGCAAATGTAAGCTTCAGATTACGTGATGTTTGAAACACAAGCGCAGGCAACTACCCTTGTAAAACCAGAATGAGATCCAGTGAAGAGAATAAATTAGCAGCAGCTGCAGCCCAATTAAGCAAAGAATCCCGTAAGGGAACGCTTACTTACAATTTACCTAAACAAATCCTCTTCTTTTTGTTGCAATTTGCTGCTTATTAATTTTTTTTTATTAAAGTGACTACAAAGAATAAGCCAGAGCACTGTTGTCACAGCGGGTGGGGAGAGGGGAGGAACAAAACACTATTGCAATCAAAAGAATTCTGCGAAGGGATATCTTCAGTCAAATATTTGGGTTTGTTACATTTTTAAATGGTTAATTTTAAAAAAGCAAGTCAAAGCTACATAGACTCATACTTAAAAGAGTACAGGCTTTTGATGGAAAACGGCAATTTCCAGCACCATTTTCCTTGCCACTGAGGATGTCACCATTTTCAAATCTTTTAGTTCTTTCTTCTGGTATTTATCTCTCTGTATTTTGAGAAAATATATTCCCACTGAGATTGTATTTATTTATAACTTTTTACTTTATCTGTTGACATCCTATATGAGGAAGATTTTGCTGCCTTCATCCAGAGTCCTAAATCTACCTTCCTGCTCCTCCACCCTGCCCCTAATATGATAGGATCAAAGCAAGGGGGGAGGGAGTGAAAAAGGGAGAAGGCTTGTTCTGCTCTATTTTATGAAATATACATAAACGGGAGGCAGAGAATAAAATAAAATGTCAGCCAGCACCTACATGGTGCTTGTTTTGTGCCTGGTATGGTTCCAAGCACATGGCCTGCATTAATTCATTTAACTCTCATAGCCCTATAGAATGGCCACAAAGAATATCCCCATTATACAGATGAGCAAACTAAGGCACCGAGAATTTAAGTAACTGCATGTTACAAAGTATCCAGCATCTGTAGCCAGATCCAAGACTAGAGACCACAGACTGCTTTGAAAAATCAGGAACAAGGAGAGATGGCCTAGCGGTTAAGAGTGCCGACCACTCTTACAGAGGACCCGGGTTCGATCCCCAGCACCCACATGGCGGCCGAGAACAATCTGAAACTCCAATTCCAGGAGAATTCCAGTTCCCGGAATCCGACACCCTCTTCTGACCTCTGCAGCATTGCACGACATGGGTGCACAGGCCTGCATGCAGACAGTACATTCATACACATACCGTGAAATAAATAAAATTTAAAAAATTTAAAAAATATATTTAAAAAATCAGGAACAAAAGACAATTTGCAGAGGGCGATGATAACACCAAAGACAGCGACAGGGGGAGTGTCACTGACCTAACGCGGTGCAGCCAGGAACCAGAGCAAGAAGAGAGTGCACAAACTGATCTGGATTTGTGGAGGCAAATGATAGACCACGTAGGGTCCTTCTTTAAGAAGAGTTCGGGGTTGGAGAGATAACCTAGCGGTTAAGAGCGCCGACTGCTCTTACAGAGGACCTGGGTTCGATCCCCAGCACACACATGGCGGCCAAGAGCCGTCTGAAACTCCAATTTCAGGAGAACTCCAGCTCCAGGGGAATCCGACACCCTCTTCTGACTTCCGTGGCATTGCACCACACGGGTGCGCAGACCTGCTTGCAGACAGTACATTGATACACATACAGAAATAAATAAAAAAATAAAAAAGAAGAGTTCTATCCAGGCCTGGTGGCACATGCCTTTAATACCAGCACTCAGGAGGCAGAGGCAGGCGGATCTCTGTGAGTTTGAGGCCAGCCTGGTCTACATAGTGAGCTCCAGGACAGCTGAGGCTACAGGGAGACTCTGTCTCAAAAAAAGACCAAAAAACAAAAACAAAAACAAAACAAAAAACAAGAGGAGTTCAAAATTAGGTACCCGAAGAACATTTATTTAGAGGGTTTTCGAGTTTCATTCTGTTGTGATGAAACACTCTGACCAAAAGCAACTTGCAGAGAGAAAGGATTTATTTACTTTACAACTCCAGGTCACAGTGCAGCACTGAGGGAAGACAGGACAGGAACTCAAGCAGGAACCTTGGAGGGACGGTGTGCGCTGGTGTGCGCTCAGCTGAGGTTCAGCTGTATACTTAGCTAGCTTGTTGTTTGTTTAATTCTATTTAATTTTTACGTCTTTTATGTGTACTTTCCCTACATGTATGTATGTGCTCCCCATTGTATAGTGCCCATGGAGAGCAGATCCAGGATCCCCTGGAACTGGAGTTATGGATGGTTGTTAGCCACCATGTAACTGCTGGGAATCAAACCCAGGTCCTCTGAAAGAACAGCTAGTGCTCTTAACCACTAAGCCATCTCTCCAGCCCCCTCAAAATAATTAATATTTTTAAAAATCACAACAAATTAAAAATCCAGAATAATAACATCCTGACAGGCTGGTGTGGCCCTCCTCTCTAACCCCCCTAGCGAGCTGCACACACTTTGATTGCCTCATGATCCCTCAACAATTCTGCAGTACCATTTGCTAAAAAGATCCCAGAAAATGGTTTCATTCTTTCCCCTAGAATGGCAGCTAAAATTGTAGAATTAATATTAACACCATAGTAGTTTCTTTACCTTTCATGATTCATCATTGGAAAAATTGTGCAAATTTTAGAGGCTCGACCATCTTGGGAAAAGGTCTGGGGCATAGATCTTTTGTAATGCCCTAACCATTCCAGGTTATTCCCAGTTTTGTTGGGTCATGACTGCTTTAGAATATTCCTTAATTTGATGACATTCGCAAGCTGGAGTCTGAAGAAGAGTCTGGGGAGCCTGCAGCTTGCTGCGTCTAAGGACATAGACCCCAGGCTTGCAGCCCTGACCTCCGAGCTGGGCATTCCAGCCCTCATCTTGTGCCTCTGATGTCATAGCTCAGCTTCAGTTGTTGCCTCCCCCAGGACACCGGGCCCCTGCCCTCCAGAGCAGTTCAGGGCCAGTCTCCCAGGTTGGAGACTTGGAAGGCAGTGGCATGATGGCCCTGTAACCAGGATTGGCAGGGCAGCAAATTCAGCCAGCTCCTGGACTTGAAGCATGATGTACTTGGGAAGAAGGGCAGGGGTCCATGGACCAGGCCTGAGAAGAATATGCTAATGAAAGCTTGCAGATTGCATGAGCTGGAAGACAACGATGCTCTTCATCATTCAAGTCAAACACCTGTGGCATTCCACCGAAGTGAAGACAAGACATAAATCTTCATTTGAAAGACTTTCATTACAAATCCTGGAAAAAGTGAAGTGGCTTTGGCAGGAGCCCTGGATTAGCAGCCAGGGTTGGACTGCACTGCCTCACTAAACTGCAGCCAGCAGGCCAGCTTGCCCCAGCGTAGCTCCTCACTGGAAATGAGGAGGCTGGAACTAGTTGCCTGCCTAGCCAGCCCCTTTCAGCACCTAGACTAGCCAGGCAGCAGGCGAACGGGAATCCGTCAAATGGCAGTGCCAACAAACAGTGAGCGAACGGGGGGTGGGGGTGCTGGGGTGGGGAGGTTCGTCATGTATCACTTGGGAATTTCAAAGGTTATCCAAAAGAGGGCACCATAAGCCCCTTGATAAGAGCAGGATATTTTCCACCAGCAGCTTTAGAAGTTAAACCAACTTATAAAATCCTTGGTGCTGGAAAAGTTAAAAATCAAAGGATGAAAGAATCTTCCAGAATGAATGCTAAATGAAGCACCTTCCAGTGGCTTACAGACTTTTTTTCTAATGGATGGAATCAGAAAGAAATTGTTCTCTACATTAAACTCCTAGGTGCTCCCAGACGCTTTTTGCCTTTTTCTTTCTCCATATTCTCTTTTGTTTGAAATAAAAATTAATGTATAATATAAAGAGGCCTGCCACTTTCTAAATTGTGTTTATGTAACCATCTTAAAACAACTTGTATGTCAATGGAAAACATGCTTTATCGTATTTTTATATTTATGTGTGTGTGTGTGTGTGTGTGTGTGTGTGTGTGTGTGTACAACACACATGTGGAGGTGAGAGGACAACTTGTCGGAGCCAGTTCTCTTCTTTCACCTTGTATCTTGGGGATCAAACTCAGGTCGTCAGATTGGCAGCATGTACCTTTACCTGTTGAGTCAGCTTAATGGCCAAAAAAGTACATAGTAATAGTGCCCAGTTGTAGGATGTGACCAACCAGGCACAAATAGAAATTTCCCTTCCAAAATTTCAGTCACTGGTGCACAAATCTAGTCAGAAGATCATACTGACTTTCAAGAACGGCGTTTCTGAGCTTTCTGGGGTGTGTTGCTTTTAAGAGTAAGTGAGCAACACTTCTTCTGCTGGGTCATGTTTTTTCTTATTACAGCATCATCATTGCTTGTGGGGCCTGATATTCCATTTGGCTGAGTAATAGGGAGCAGGCCTTTGCCCCAATTACCTGCAAAAGACCAGGGGTTGGGCTTGCCTCTGCTCACCAATGGACAGTCAACTCCCACCCCCTTGGGTAGAAGGTGTCACATTCCTGCCACTTCTAAAGAACACACCTTGGTTTTGGGAACCATCTGGAGCCCTCTGTTGGCTAGCATAAACAAGGCTTTCAGAGAAAGTGCACTGTAAATTTCCTGTGCACCCCCTCCTGCCCCATTCTCACCAGAAGCCCGCCACTTGCTGCTATATAAAACCCTAATCTCCTGCAAATAAGTGAGTTTTTCTGTCCCTTGAGGCTAATTCCCAGGTCTCCTTTGACCTGTCAGAGTTTACCTGCTCTCAGAGTCCTCCCCCCCACCCCTCCACCCCCGCCTGAGGCCCTGTGCACAAGCAACAGGGCTTTACGAATGCCAAGAGCCTGGCCACCCACAGGACACCCAGGAACCCCACTGCCCCAGAATTGCTATCTTCAGTGATAGAAAAATGATACTTGGCCA
The DNA here is from genome assembly GCA_009823505.1 of Rhizomys pruinosus. Lineage (NCBI taxonomy): Eukaryota > Metazoa > Chordata > Mammalia > Rodentia > Spalacidae > Rhizomys > Rhizomys pruinosus. The sequence goes on from VZQC01004008.1 coordinate 3,852,446, forward strand.
TGGTGCAAATCACAAAATACATACTGTAGAACAGGGAAAGTTCCAAAACTAGAGATTAGCCCAGCTTGGTTTGTGTTCATTGGGTATCTTGTTGGTGTGGCCTATCACAGATCTTTATAGCACATGCAAATTAAGTACCTAGAGTGTGCTTTTCTTTGCAGTTTGCCCCTTTAACTTGGATCCTATCTTCTCTTCTTTTGGGGGTGTGAGGGGAATGGGGTCAGAGTCTCCTGTAGCCCAGGCTGGCCTCTAACAATATGTAGCTAAGGATGACTTTGAACTCCAGATCCTCCTGCTTCGATCTCCCAAGCACAGGGATTACAGGCATGTGCCACCATGGGTCCTTTTGTTTGTTTGTAAATGTTTTATTCTCGTTGTTGTTTTTAATATTTTGAAAAGTTTATGTGTGTATGAGTGTTTGCCTACATGTGTGTAAGTGTACCACATGGGTGCAGTGCCCACAGAGGCTAAAAGAAGATGTCAGATTCCCTGGAGTTGGAGTTATAAATGGATAAATGGTTGTTAGCTGCCCCATGAGGGTGCTAGGAACCAAACCCAGGTCCTCTGGATAAACAGCAAGTATTCTGAACCACTGAGCAATCTCTCAAGCCACTTGCCCCCCCAAACACTTTTTTTGAGACAGGGTTTCCATTTAGCCCCAGCTGTTTTGAATCTTGGTGTGCAGACTAGGCTGGCCTGCACCTCACAGAGCTCAACCTGCCCGTGTTTCCCAAATGCTTGGTTGGATTAAAGATGAGTACCACCATGCCCAGCCCGTTTGTAATTTCAGTTTTTATTTGAGTTTTGTGGTGGTGGGTGCACATTGGAGGCCAGAAGAGGCTGCCAAATTGTGGCCTTATTCCCTTGAGACAAGGCATCTTGCTGATCCTGAAGCTCACTCACCATTTTGGCTACACTGGCTGGGCAGTGAGCTCCTGTTACCCTCCTGTCTCCACCCTCCAATGCTGGGGTCACAAGCATTCATGGCCATGCTTGGCCTTTATGTGGGGGCTGGGGATTCAGACTCAGGTCTTCATGCTTCACAGCAAGCACTCTTAGTCACTGATCCAGTCCCCTTTCTTTTCTTTTCTTTTCCTTCTTTTCCTTCCTTCCTTCCTTCCTTCCTTCCTTCCTTCCTTCCTTTCTTCCTTCCTTTCTTCCTTCCTTCTTTCCTTCCATCCTTCCATTCCCTGAGACAGGCCCTCACATTGTGTCTCAGGCTATCCTGGAACTCACTATGTAACCCAGGTCATCTATGAATTTAAGCTAATCCCCCTGCCTTAGCCTCCGAGTGCTGAGATTAGAGGTGGGTGCTACCATACTTGGCTCTTAACTTGGGTCTCAACAATGGTCATCCATCTATGTGGGACATGTAGCTTGCTTCCCTCTTACGCCGCCACAGGATCCCACTGTTGACGTGCCTTGATTGTTTAATCTGCTGTTGCTGTGTATTTGGATTGTTTCCCATGTCCTCAAATAGCCACAGCAATGAAGAAAATGCTTCTACATCAGTCTCTTGCACAGCTGCATGTGTTTCTGCAAGATAAATCCTACAAAGGGAATTGCTAAGTCAGAGTTTATGCATATCTTAATCTTGACAAATAATATCAAACTGTCAATATATAACCCCACCACAATTATATACATTAAACTCTCTTTTTTCTCTCTTTCAACATTTAATTTTACTAATTTTTATACTACTTTTAAAGCTTTTATCAGACCTATCAAAATGTCAGATCTATATTTATTATTGTTATATAAAATATGGAGATGTTATATAAAAGATCACTAATAAATCGCTAATTAACAATTTTTAACATTTATTTATTGTGTATGTGCATGTGTGTGCATGTGCACTCATGTGTGCTGTGGCATGCACTTGGAGGTCGGAGAACAACTTGTAGGAAGTTGGCTCTCTCCTACCATGTGGTTCTGGGGATCCAGGGCAGCTCAATGCCCTTACCTATAGAGCTGTCTTGACTACTGCAACTAATTAACAAAAATTTAAATACATAAGTGATAGTGAGTAAGCCAGTTCGGTACTTTCTCCAGCTCTCTCTAGCTTTAGACCACTAAACTAATAAATCATCAGCTATTACTGCACATGTCTCAGGGTCTGACTCCCAAGGGAATCGACCTGGACTCTCTTCAGTTTTCCAGGTTTAGAAAGTTCCAGAACTGATAGCATGCTGTGTCCTGTGATGTTCCTGGCTTTTCGCCCTCTCATTACCTCCCCAGAGTACTTGTTCCTTGGCCCTCCCCTCCATCACCCTGTCCCTCCGTGAGAATGAGGACAGTCTCCTGATTCTGTGCTCCACACACCGGATGGAAAAGAATTCTGGAGCCACGCCCACTCTCACTCCCACGAGCCCGCACATCTGGAACAAAACTAGAAAGACTCTGAGAGGGACGGGCTAGGCAACGTGATTAGCAACATGTTCCAACGAGAGCACGACAGGAATATATTCCCACCATTCCCTCCTTTGAACTCCAATTGATATCAGTTCTTTCAGTCAGGGAACAAATGTGGAGCTCCTGGGGCTGGAGAGACGGTTCAGCAGTAAAGAGCACTGGTTGGTCTTACAGAGGAGCCAGGTTCGATGCCCAGCACCCACATAGTGGCTAACAACTGCCTGAAACTCCAGTTCCAGAGGATCTGACCCCTTCTTCTGACCTCTACAGGCATTGCACAACATGGGTGCACTTACATACATGCAGGCAATATACTAAGACACAAAATAAAAATAAATAAATCAAATAAAAAACATGCAGTCCCTGAGAACCAGTGCCCCTCTGCACAGGCCGCAGCTGCCCACCTGCATGAGGCCGTGCTGCCCACCTGCACAAGCCGCAGCTGCCCACCTGCATGAGGCCATGCTGCCTGTTCCAGGGGCTCTCCCCACAGGAGTCCATTTGTTTCTCCTCTCCAGTGTTTTTCTCCTAACGAGGAGAAATGTATGAACAAGAATTTTTTTTTAATTCAAGCATTACATTTTATTCTATAAAACAGAAATACCTCTTTTAGTACAGACCTTCAGTATAGCTACACCTGATAATAACATCTATTGTATCCTTCCACCAATTTCTTTTTTTTTTTTTTTTTGGTCTTTTTGAGACAGGGTCTCTTTGTAGCCACCCCAGCTTGTCCTGGAACTCGCTCCGTAGACCAGGCTGGCCTTGAACTTACAAAGATCTGCCTGCCTCTGTCTCCCAAGTGATAGGATTAAAGGCATGAGTCACCACGCCCAGCCCACCAATTTCTATGCATACATTTGCCAATTGTTTTTCCAGTAAATGAAGGCATATTGTGCAGATTGTTGGTGCCTTGCTCTTTTTCCTTTGATAAAAGTACAGATTATAGCTGGGTACAGAGACCCTCACCTTTAATCCTAACTAACACTTGGGAGGCAGGGGTAGGATGATCTCTGGGAGTTCAAGGCCAGCTAGAACTAGATAGTGAGACTCAGCCTCAAAAATAAAAAATGGGGGCTAGAGAGATGGCTCAGCTGTTAAGAGCACTGGCTGCTCTTGCACAAGACCTGGGTTCAAATCCCAGCACCCATATGGTAGCTAACAACCATTCATAACTCCAGTTCCAGGGGATTTGACTCCCTCCTCTCTCTTCCTGGGGCATTGCACAACATGGGTCTACTTACATACAAGAAAGCAAAACACTCATACACATAATTTTTTTTAAGTAGGTGTGGTGGTGCACACCTTTAATCCCAGCACTTGGGACACAGAGGCAGGTGGATCTCTGTGAGACTGAGGCCAGCCTGAGGGGGTTCCAGGACAGCCAGGGCTACAGGGAGACCCTATCTCAAAAAGAAAACAAAACATGAACAAGTAGAGATTATTCTAAATTTTTAAGCAGATACAGTATGCTACAGTGAATAGGCTACAACTGATTTTGCAATTCTCTACTAAATGAAACTTAGGTTTATTCCACTGTCTGGCAATAGCTACAAAGCCCCTAGGCTTACATATGTGTAGGATCTATTTCTAAAATATAATTCCTGAGTTGTAGGGTTTTTGCATTTTTAACTCAGATAGATATTGTAAAACTCCTTTCTGAGGAAGATGCCCCAATTCACACTCCACGAGTAGATAAAGCATATGGAGAGCTCTTCCTTACTCTGTCAAAAGAAACCCTTTGAAAATTAGCAGTTCCATAAGTACCACACATAATGAAATTGTTCTGAGGAAATGGATTTCTAAATGAAGATTCTAAATTGAACAAATGGGAGATTATTTGGGCCCCTCAAAGGGGTCAAGTCAGACCCACTGATACCTCTCTCCTTTCTATGCCTCTCCAAGGCCTTCAAGAGCCATCCAGCTCCAGTGAATCTATCCATAAATCACGGCCACTGACAGAAGGGCTAGCCCCTGGACCACTGAAGTATATGATCACACAAAACCATCTTGTAGCACAGTCTCCCATTGTGAAACTTGAACTTACTCCAAGTTGTTACCAGAATCCTCTTCCTCTTGGGAGGGAAGGGCTTTTGGTTTTTTTTTTTTTTTTTTTTTTTTTTTGAGACAGGGCTCAACACTGTAGCCCAGGCTGTAATAGTTCTCCTATCCCAAGTCTCCTGAGTGCTGGTGTTATAGGCCCGGCTTCAGAATCTCCCTCCCTTGCCCCTAAGTTTCCATCCTATTTGAGCCGCTGCTGATTGCCCAGAGAGGAGAGTCTCATACCCACTACCATCTGTAACATCACTGCCTTTGGTTCTAGAACTTCTTCACTAAAGAGTCGGCACACTTTAATGTATGTTATTTTATCTCACCTTCACAGCTGTCCAGTGAGGTGAGGAAAGCACAGCTAAAAATCCACAGGGGGGAAAGGAGAGGCGATCCGATGGCCTTGACAGCAGCCAGGAAAGCAAGGTACATTGTCAAGGCTTCAGAATAAATCAAGTTGGATCCAAGGTCCTAGGAGACAGTGCTTAAAGAAATCCTTCAAGTGATACTTCTCTGTTGAATTGCTTCTGGGTCTCCTTAGGTGCTTCGTAGCGCTTGAGAGCGAGGGCACAGTTGCTTGAGAGGTAAAGCACGTCCTACACAAGCATGAGGACCTCATTTTTTAAAATCTTTTTGAGACAGGGTCTCCCTGTAGCCCCAGCTGTCCTGGAACTCACTCTGTAGACCAGGCTGGCCATGAACTCACAGAGATCCACCTGCCTCTGCCTCCTGAGTGCTGGGATGAAAGGCGTGTGCCAGCAGACCAGGCTAAGGACCTAGATTTAATCCCCAGAATCTGCATAAAAAAACCAGGCCCGGTTGCATGCACCTATAATCCAGAGCTGGGGAAGTGGTGACAGGCAGATCCTTGGAGTTTTCTGGCCAGTCAGCTGAACCTAATTGGTGAGTCCCAGACCAACGAAAACCCTGTCTCAAAAAATAAGCTATGATGTTGGGCCTGGTGGCGCACACCTTTAATCCTAGCACCTGGGAGGCAGAGGCAGGTGGATCTCTGTGAGTTCAAGGCCAGCCTGGTCTACAGAGTGAGTTCCAGGACAGCTGGGGCTATAGGGAGACCCTTTCTCAAAAAGACCAAAAAAATTTTTTTTAAAAAAAGCAATGATCCCTGAGGCTGTCCACAGGTACTCATACACATACTGACATGTATGATCCCTGAGGCTGTCCAAAGGTACTCACACACATACAGACATGTATGCACACACAGGAAATAAGCAATGATCCCTGGGGCTGTCCACAGGTACTCACACACATACGGACATGTATGCACACACGGGAAATAAATGAGGAGCTGCTGAGGTACTAGATTTCCTCCAGAGTGCTGTAAGTGACATTGGTGTCCTCAGAAGGTCACAGGTCTGATGCGGTCCATCATAAATCCACTGTGGAGCACGCAGGCACTCGTACTCTTCTGTGGACAAAAGTATCACAAAGTAGTGTGAGGTGGGCGAGCAGGTGTGGGCTGGCAGATGACTCCAGTGTTGCAGACTCTTTTAGGTCTCCAGGGTGATATGTTTACATTATAATTCTTGGTGGTTCCATTCAGGAAGTGTCATGGTTACTTGAGGGAGAACCCCATGGGTATGAGAGGGTCTGCATTCTGCTCATAGTAACATATGCAGTGGAAGGCTTGAATTTAACACTTCTAAGAATAACAGGATTGTGCTGGCTTTCTTGATCTCCTGTTATTGGAAAGACCCAGCTGACTGTTCTAGTTCTGAGCCCAGCCAAGGAATCCTTTGAGCCCCACTTCTGTGCTAGGGCCACCCTTCTCCAGGGGAGTCTGGCAGATAAGCCCTGTTGGAGTCCTGAATTTTCTGTTATCCAATACTTCCTAGTCTGAAGTAGCAAGACACCTCAACACCATCCAAACATGGAAGCTTTTCTAGGCCTTCAGGAGCAGGTCAGGGACAGGAAAAGGAAGCAGGAAACACAGTTATCAAAACCCCCAATTCTGTGTCTACAGCTAGGCCAGGAACATATGTAATATTTGCAGGTTTGCTGGGTAGGTGATGGTATAACCATTTTATAGTGAGAGGATTTGAGGACAAAGCCAGTGTTGTAGGTCTTTGTTGCCTTTTCCTGCCTCACATATCTTCATTCTTCTTAGACAACAGCACTCTTTCTTGCCTGAGTTCAAGTAGGGCTTTCCCAGTTTAGACTCCTCAGCAGTATACCTGGGACTCTGAACTGAACAATCATCACTCTCCCCAAGACCCCCTCTATAACTCTTACTATAGAACTCTCTCCTTCCTCCAACACTAGTGTAAGAATGGTGTGTCTACAGCTGCTTAAAAAGACTTGTCCTCAGAAATCCAATGAAGAAATATTCAGAGTAGAAAAGAAGAGATGATTTCCAAGACAGCCTTCCATAGATATAGCTGTCTCTGGGAGCAAAACAGATCTGGGGCTCTCAGACACATGAGCCAATATAGCCTTTGCTTATGCTATTTTGACTACTATAAAAAAACCATGGAAATTGAATCCAGGTTTATTTGAATCCAAAGTCAATGCTCTTTGCACTGTACAGAACGGCTTTTCACTATGACACACACTGAGTCTGTGTTTTCCTAAGGCCTAGATTCATAAGGCTGTTTTAGGCTAAGAGTGGATAACAAATCACAAAGCAGCCATGGGGTTGAGAACACTTTCAGTACAGGTCCATGTTTCATATACTCCATCCTCATGTTGGTGGAAAAGAAAGCTTCTTGGGGCTATGGGCTGTGCTGCAATCCAGCCAAGATAGTACAGGTCCCTGAAGGTGTCAGGCAAGACCTGTCTTGTTATATGATGCCCAACTAGTCCTAGCAACGGCCGTTATGTTCCTGAAAAGATGGTGCTGGGAGATTGTCTTGATCTGTTTGGGCAGCCGCCACAGAGTACCATAGACTATGTGACTTCAACAAACAACAGAAGTGTGCTTTCTCCAGAGCTGGGGGTAGGGCAGTCCAAGGTCAAGGTGCCAGCAAGACAGGTTTCATTTCAAGCTTTTTCTCTTGGCTTGTAGGCAGTCCATCTTCCTCTGTGCACATATGGTCTCTGAGAGTGAGCTCTCAGATGTCTTTCAAGGCCATTAATCTTACTGGATCAGATCCCTGCCCTTAGGATGTCATTTAATCTAACTTCTATGGAGGCCCTATCTCCAAATGTGGTCACATGGAGGTTTAGGGTTTCAACATGCAAATATGAGGGAGGGGGAACAGAGTTTGCCTCTGACAGAAATGCTCTAGAGAGCCTATTCATAGTAGGTGTGGAGAGCACATGGAGCACAACGTTCAGGATCGTGTGGGTGACAGGGCTGCTCCCTGCAGCTGAGCCAGCTCACAATGGTCAGGACAGATGTCTTCTGGATCTCTGTTTCTTTGACATCATGCGATAGGATAAATGTTAGATATTTGCTCCTTTTGTCTTAGGGGAGCTATGTGCCAGGGCTTCCTGGTTTCAGGATAAATATATGTGTTCAAGTTTGTTGTATCCCAACTGGGAAAGCTAAATTAGTTAATTGAAAAATGAAAAATAGGAAAATTAAACCAGCAAGTTCTCCAAACATATTGGGCCAATTTAAATCCCAGGTTAACATTGATTTATTGTTTTAATAAGGTTCCTGTGTAAGGAAAAATGACTGGCCTGCAACATAAATAAATGCAGAAGGCATTACTTGGCTACAATATATGGGTGAAACAGGGTGAAGGTCTCCTTGAGCTTTTCCAGGTTTTTTTTTTCTTAGCTCTGAGACCTTTGGTCCTTCAATGTTATTTTCAGCCAAAACCAATATCCAGAGAATAATGTGACCCTCAAAATACTTTCTTTACCAAAATGACCCAAAAAAACCATCTCACAGTTCAGATCAAAGTCTGAGGCAGACAACTGGCCCTCAGGTCTCCAACCAGGGTAGTGTCATGGCTAGAAGGTAGGTGACACTTAGAAGAAGCCATGTCATGTAGAAGGACAGAAGGCATGCCTTAATCTACTGTACACACAAACTGGTTATCTTACCAACATGAAGGGGAGGTGGAGGGCTGAGGCTCCAGCGGGCATGGAGCTATGACCTCCATGACTAAAGTCTACCTCAAGTTCAGAGAGCTTGGTGGACTTCTCTGTCTTCTCAGATCCTCATGCAGAACTATCATCATGGGCTCTGTACTCTGTCTTTGAACCTTCTGGAAAGTGTGATCATTAGAAGCCACTTGTACTTATATCTGACAAGACCAGAAAAAGTGTTCCCAATTCATAGCTAAGATCCAGATGTTCAGGGCTAACCCAGAGACTTGAAACTAACATGGTTAACCTGGTGTGGAAGCACTGATGTCAGAAGCCTCAGGGCCATTTCCAGGACATTGAAATGACAGCCAAAGCCAAGATCACAGGGCCCCAGTCTCTCGGGAAGTAACCTGCAGGAGGTCGATATCTCTATCAAGTAGCCATTGAAGATGAAGTAAGTTTAACTTTATTCCCAGTGTTTCTTGAACTGAGTAGTAAGTACATAATAGGTTTTTGCTGTATTTTTCTTACCTTTTTTTTTTTCAATGTCTTAAATACTGCATAATAGATTTCCAAAAAGAAGTTACATTTTAAAGAGGTGACATTAAGCCGGGCGTGGTGGCGCACGCCTTTCATCCTAGCACTCAGGAGGCAGAGGCAGGTGGATCTTTGTGAGTTCAAGGCCAGCCTGGTCTACAGAGTGAGTTTCAGGACAGCTAGGGCTACAGGGAGACCCTGTCTGGAAAAGACCAGAAAAGAAAAAAAGGTGACATTAAGGCAGGACAGTAGGAGTATCTTTTGAAACTTTAATATCCTTGATGAATTTGAAGGAAAACTCAGAAGTCCAGAGGAAATAATTTCTGCTGAGGACTGATGATGCTTTACATCTTTGTGCAGGGTAAAAGAAGTGGAATCCATTAGCTGCTGACTGCAGATCTATAGTGGTAGCACACTTCCTCCTTGGACCTACTAGAACCAAAGTTAAAACTTTTGTCTTTTTGTACAGAGGGTTAAGTAAAAACTTTCTGAAAACTGTCATTCGTTTATTTCTTGTTCACAGTCCCAGAGGTAAGACAAGTGAGATAATGACCTTATCGCTAAGGGATGAAATACGGACAGGCTTCACGAAGAGGCTGAGCCTACCCAAGAAAGGGGTAGAAGGACAGGGTCAGAAATAATAGTGTTTGGCTCCTCAGACTTCCCCCTCCTCCCGAGAAAGGCTGTTCTCACTGTCCCACTGTTTAGCAATCTAGTTTGTATCAGAGGTAAGACAAAATTAATTGCAAATGAACATTTATCACTATTGATTTGTGTCTGATGGGTATTAATAACATTACATTAGCAACAAATGGGAGATGATGAAAGGCTGAGGAGTGAAGGGGATTGGAAATTTTTCACAAAAGGGCATAATCTCTATCAGGAGGCACTTGCTCAAACGAACAAGTCCATGAAATTGATTTCCATGGAAAATGCGTTAGATAAAAACCCAAGGAAAGCTTTCAGAATTGCTCCAGGGGTTATCTTTTGGGAAGAGTTTATGCAAATATACACACACATGTTTTTAACTGAGGAACCTTTCATGTTTGATAATGAGGGGACCTAAGTGGGAAAGGGAAAGCTGGAAGGTCAGCTCAGCTACAGTCAGTATGCGTTTTGCATAAGCAGCTAACCACGGCTAAGTCGCTGCTCCAGTAAGAGTGACACCTTCGTGCCAGGCATGGTGGTGCACGCCTTTAATCCTAGCACTTGGGAGGCAGAGGTAGGCGGATCTTTGTGAGTTCAAGGCCAGCCTGGTCCACAGAGTGAGTTCCAGGCCAGCTGGGACTACAGGGAGACCCTGTCTCAAAAAGACCAAAAAATAAAAATATAAAAGAGTGACACCTTCAGTATAATTAGACTGATTGATGAGTTATTAGCTGAGTTAATACATGGACATAAAGTATTGTTACTAAGACCGAAAGAGAGGAATCAAGACTACAATGGGTCTGTTTGATAAAGCACGTGACACTAATATCCGCTTGTTCATAAGAAGCCTTCCAAACAGCAGTGTGCCGTGCTGGGGGGGCAAACAGCAGCCAGACTGTCTGGATTCACCCTTTTCCAGGCTCTAAGTTTCGAATGACAAATCCCCCACCCACGCTACCACATTGGTTGTGATGTTAGCTGCTGAGACAGACAGTCAACTTGAGGAGGAAGGCTTCAGATCCTTACAGCCCCAAAATGTTTCTTTTTGTTTCAGCCAAATTTTTTTTTGAGAAAATTAAGTGTGCTCAAAGGCATTGTTGTCTATCATCTTAATGATGCAAGTTGAACATATTCAGATATGTTCCCGTCCACCATTATAAACTTTCAAACACTCCATGTCTTTGAGCTCAGCATGCTCAAACTACGGCATCATCTTTCTTTCTTGAACTATAACCCTAAACTGAGTATGCTCAGTTATGCACATCTAACCTCTAATCCCTCTCACAGATGCATGTGTAGGCTCCCTGAATAACATCCCCCGCTCCTTTTGTTCAAGGAATGTGTTCCTTTGGATAACTCCAGTGATACAGCCAATGTTTCTCTCCCTTCTTTAAACATTTTATTTAATATTTTTATTTTATGTGTATGAGTATATTGCCCATATATAGGTAGGGGCACCTGTGTCATGCAGTGTCCTCAGAGGTCAGAAGAGGGTGTAAGATCCCCTGGAACTGTGTTACAGGTAGTCATTAGCTGCCACGTAGGTGCTAGGAATAGAATCCGGGTCCTTTGCAAGAGCAGTAAGTGCTATTAGCCATTAGAGACATCTCTCCAGCCTGTGTCTCCACTCTTTTATCATCTGGTCATGCTTATTGGCTGTGCACTGAAATGATGTCACTGTGTTCCATTATACTGAAGGAGAAGGAAGTCTTCATTTTGAAGTGCCAGGCCCATGGCCAGCACGGAGTAGGCTCACAGCACAGAGTAATCTCTCCTCTACCCTGGGAAGAAGGTTCAGTCTTGAGGTCTCATTCTCTCAGAGGACAGTCTGGATCATAAGTAGCTTCCTTGATAGTGAGAAAAACCAAGGTAGCCAGATTCTTTTCCTATTTCTCACCAGTACTCCTTCCTGGTGGCTTCAGTCCCTAATAAGCCACTCTGGAGCTTCTTGTTTTGTTTTTGAGACAGGGTCTCCCTGTAGCCCCAGCTAGTCTGGAACTCACCGTGTAGATCAGGTTGACCCTAATCTCACGGAGATCCTGCCCCTGCCTCTGGAGTGCTAAGTGCTGGGATCAAAGGTGTGCAACACCATGCCGGCTTGTTTTGTTCTTTGACTGGTCTATGTTGCCCAGGCTGGCCTCCAACTGGGTTCAAGCAATTGTCCCATCTCAGCCTCCCAAATAACTGGACTTTAGGCACTTATGCCATCATGCCCAACGTCCTTTGGAGAACTTCATTATGGACTTCAGAAACATGTGGTAGCGTAGCTTTTCCAGATAAGTTTTAAAAGCTTCCCTACTGTCTGCTGAGGTACCTCTGCACAGCCTTACAAGACATCCCGGGCACCCCAGGACCCCTCACTTTCCCTTCAACCAAAGGGCTAGTGACTTTTCTCTGGGGTTGGAGGGCCAGGCACATGTCAAGCCCTTTTTAAAGGAACTCTGGCTGGCTGTCGGGCCCCTAGGCTTCCGTTATCACCTCTGTTACCAAGCAGAACTCTGGCTGGCTGTGGGCCCCTAGGCTTCCGTTATCACCTCTGTTACCAAGCAGAACTCTGGCTGGCTGTGGGCCCCTAGGCTTCCGTTATCACCTCTGTTACCAAGCAGAACTCTGGCTGGCTGTGGGCCCCTAGGCTTCCGTTATCACCTCTGTTACCAAGCAGCTCTGTCTTCCTTCACCTTGTCTTGGTCCCAACTTTTTGTGGAATAGCAGAGAAGGCTAATCCACCCTCACCCTGAGAGGCCCTGTGCAGGCTGCCTGTCTCCACCCGTAGCTTCTCTACTTAGTTTTTTCCTTTTAGCTCCAGCTGCCCTGAGGTCACTTTGCCTTGTTTGGCTTGTAACATGAACTAAATGGGAGGACTGGAGTCCCAGCCTACAAAGTAGCTTGGTTTGTTTCGAAGCCTTCTGACCCATGAAAGTGGGGTCTTGGTGATGGGATTTCCTGTGGGTGGTCTGCTGTCAGCACTACCTTTGCCCCTCTGAGGGGACACACAGAAGGAGCCACAGGGCCATTTCTGGTTCATTCAGGCACACAGAAACTTGGGCAAGTTAGATCTCTGCTCCGTCCACTCTGTAAGGGGTCAAGTTATTGCACAGATGCCCATGAATCCATATTACAACAAGCGCTACCCTGACTCGTCCCAGTAGTCTAAGAGTAGGGGTCATGTGTTAAACATCTCATCTTCACTGGTTTTCTGATGGAATTAGATGCCATTGTGATTAACAAAATACAAATTTGCCTAAAGCCTACTCAACTCAGAGGCATTTAATTACCAATTTGAAATACTACCTAACAGAAAAATTATTATCATGTGAGAAGGTGTAAAATGTGACATTGGTTCTCATCCCAGAACACTGGACAGCAAGCACTGTAATGCACTATGGAGGTGGGAGGGAGGTACATCATTTAATGGCTAGCGAGGGAAATCATGCTCACATGTAATTGGCCCTTTTCAAGAAAGATTGGTGCTGACTACTGAATATAAGTATGTCATCACCTAGGGAAACATGGAGACCTGGAGAGGACTGGAGACAAGAGTAGTAAGAAGTACGTCTTCCCCTCCCTCCTCCCTTTGTTCATTCTCTCTCTCTCTCTCTCTCTCTCTCTTTTTCCCACCCTTTCTGTTCAGCCCCTGCCCTTCTGTGGCCCCCCTCCTCCAGCTAGTCTTCAGTGCAGTGTTGGCAGGTGGCTTCCAGCTGGGACGGCTGCCAGGTTTCTAGATGGAGGAGCCAGGCCGCAGCTGTGTTGGCAGAGACAGAGAAGGAGGAGCCAGGGTAACTGAATGAAGTCCTGATTCTCTGTGACGAAAGAAACTTTAGGACGTTTCTGACACATGGGGGCAGCTGCTGGCTGGGGTACATTAGCTGGTGCGAGTGCCATAAATCAGAACACACAGCAACCCACCCAAATGCAGAGCACCATCATGCTAGGGCAATACAGGGAGGGGAAAGACTTGCTTTAAACAAACCCCAGCACACGTGTGGTTGGGAAAGAAATCTTTTCCTTATTTTCTGGTGATGTTACAATTGTAGATAAACTACAGTTTATCTTTAACCAAACTCCATCTCACAGTCTTTGTCATCTAATCTCAAATTGGCCAGCTTCCAAGGGCAAGATGCCAGGTTTCTGTAGAATTATGTGAAATGGAGAAGTACCCAAGTGAAGGTACATGAGTCCTGGATCCACGTCACATTATTCCAGAAACTGGATGAGTTGTGACTAAGCAATGTAGTAGTGGGGGTCTGCAAGGCTCCTCCCAAATAACTTCAACCAATCTTAAAAGCTTCTGTAAGCATAACTTGTGATTCTTCAAGTAGATGTGAATAGGAATCTTTATAATTATTTATGCTTTAGTGGCAGGCAGACTAGGGCTGTCCCTCCCCCTAAGTGACCACATCCGACTCCAGGGAACCCACGTACCTGTTACTTCACTTGGTAAAAGGGTTTCCACCTGTGATGGAGAATCTTTTTAGAAAAGATTTTTAAAATATATTTTGAGAGTTTTATACGTGAGTATTGTATTTATATTATTTATACCCCTCCCAGTTCCCCTCTAATTTTTTCCATATCCCCCCTACATACATTCTTTCACAATTTCTTTTTTTTTTTTACATTTCTTTTCTTACTGTTGTTATTTTTTTTAATTTTTTATTATTTGTTTATTTTTAAGGGATTCTACATTATAAGAACACAGTTGTTTTCAGATAACATTGATGTTGCTCAGTTTGCCGTACAGTTAGGTAATTGGTGCATTTTGCAAGTATCTATATCCAAATTTTGAACAACCCAAGGTTCCCATAGTCCAGTTGGAGAAGCTTGTATGCACAGGCATGTTGATCAATTAGAAGTCCAGACTATATTGCTGTAGTCCCATGATTCACCCCTATCTCTCCGCAGCCCTTACATTCTACCACGCCTCCTCTTCCGCAATTTGTTCCCTGGGCTTTGGGAAAGGGGCACAAGTAGGTGAGAAGAAAACAGTCTACTTTCTTTGGAGTTGTCATTTTGGACTCTAGTCTGTTCAGGTTGTTTCCCTTCATGGGTTGACAGCTTTTCCAGTGATACCTTTAACAAAGCACAAGCAATTGGATGAACAGGAATTTAAGCAGTACTAATTATTATGCCCTCTTCTTTTGATTACTATTTTACATCTATCTATCTATCTATCTATCTATCTATCTATCTATCATCTATCTATCTATCATCTATCTATCTATCTCTCTGTCTATCTGACTATATATTTCACTGGTCCATTTGGTGGTGCTCACGTGTATCTGGGTATTGGCCTTCCCCATTAGACAACATTTTCGGGAGCTGGAGAATCCCTGGAGAAAGCTGATTCTCACTCAGCATCCACTGACTGCCTCTTTGCCTTGAGCTCTGACCTGTGACATTCCCCCATCTGCCTTGGCACTTCGACTGGATTTGTCATTATCCAGATCTAGTTAGACTCCCACACTGGCGATGTCATTGCTGTAGCTTCCCTGCCATGTCTAGAATGCATTAATAGCAGCAGATGTCTTGTCCCTCTGCCTCTTTCTTTCTGACCCTTCCTCTTTGATGTTCCTTGAGCCTTAGGTATAGAGATTGTGTTGTAGATGTTTTGATTAGGGCTGCGCACCTCACTGTCATTTATTCTCTGTATTTTGATCAGTCATGGAACTTTTGCCATCTATGGCAAAATGAAACTTCTTTGATGACTATGACCTCTCAACCATGTATACGAGGCTATATGTATAGTACATGAATGAGTTCCCTCCTGTTGATCCAGCCATAAGTCCAACTAGACAGTTGTTAATGACTCCAAGATAAAAATGCCACTATTGCACCAATAGAGATAATTTCCTGGGCCAGTCGTTGTTGTGATTCATAAGCTTCACAGCTGAGTAGGACCATTAATTGGCATTTTCCATTGGCAGTTTGCATAGTATCTTCTGATATTATAAGAGCTGGTCTTCAGGGAGGAGGCTTCTGGGTCAGTTTCAGCTCCATTGCTCCAAGTCCTCTGTCAAAAGTATGTCCTGTCAAGCATTGATTTCCAGAATATATAAACTACTCAAAAAACAAAGAAAAAAGAAAACAAATGACCCACTCAATAGATGGAGTAAAGAACTGAACAGAGACTTCACAAGGGAGGAATTAGACATGTCTGAGAAACACCTCAAGAAGTGTTCAACATCACTAATCATTAAGGAAATGCAAGTCAAAACCACTTTAAGATATCATCTTACTCCAATAAGACTGGCTAGGATCAAGAAAACAAATGATATCAAGTGCTAGAGAGGTTGTGGGGAAAGGGGAACACTCATCCACTGCTGGTGGGAATGTAAACTCGTACAGCCACTATGGAAAGCAGTGTGGAGATCCCTTGGAAGACTTGGAATGAACTTGCCACCCGACCCAGCCATACCACTCCTGGGCATGTACCCTCAAGACTTACGCCACCACAGAGATACATGCACGGCCATGTTTATTGCAGCTCTCTTCACAATAGCAAGGAGCTGGAACCAACCTAAATGCCCCTCAACTGACGAGTGGATAGAGAAAATGTGGTGCATCTACACAATGGAGTTCTATGCAGCAGTAAAGAAAGACGACATCACGAGCTTTGCAGGAAAATGGCTGGAGCTAGAGGACATCAAGCTGAGTGAAGTAACACAGTCTCAGAAAAACAAACAACGAATGGTATCCCTCATCTGTGGATGCTACTGCCAATTACCTAGTTGTAAGTATTTCTTGTGTAGGGCCCCCTGAGCTTTTGTTCAAAGCAGTTGGGCGTAATGCATATTGGAAACAACAACAACAACAACAACAACAACAGAAAGGACTGCATCAAAGAACTGACTGAAACAGTGAACTTCTGCTCAAAACAGTCAACTTCCCCGTGGAGAATATTGAGAAAGACTGAGAAAGAGATGAAAAGCATGTTTGGCAGAATGCATGAGCTCTTGCGGGGTGGGGGAATGGGCGGGAACACAGGTCTAGATTTGTTAAAAAACATAAATTTATGTGAAAAAAATAAAAAATAAATAAAGTTTAGTAAAAGAAAAAAAAAAGTATGTCCTGTCTTCAGCAATAAGCTCTTACCTTCAAGCCCTGGGAGGCAATCAAGGACCATGACAATAACCTGTATTGTTTTGGGACTCTCTTGGACACCCCTTATCAAAAACATGCTTCCTTGCCTGGCACTGTGATTTTTGTTATATAGCCTTTGGTTATACACATACACTCACATACATATAATACATGTATTTTTTAGTAAGCTTAGGAAACAATACATTTCCTTTGGCTTTTCGCCTAAGCGTTATTTCTCTTTCCCCTCTTTTCTCCTGTATAGCCTTCCCTCCTTCCTCCCCAGTTAAAGCACCCCCATTTTCCATTGCTTCCTCGATAACACCTGCATCCTCCTGTCCCCTCTCTGTCCCCTTTCTTCCCTGGTCTCCCCATGGATCCTTTCTATTTTCCTGGCTCCTGCAGTTACATCAGGGTAATATGCTCACATCTGAGGATGAAGCTATGATCCATAAGTGAGAGGCAACATGTATTGCTTGTGTTTCTGAGTTTGGTTTACCTCACTTAGTATAATAGTTTCTAGTTCCATTCATTTATCTGAAAATTTAATGATTTTGTTTTTATTTCCCACTGAATAGGACTTTGTTGTGTAAATGTAGCACATTTTGATTTTCCATTTGTCGGCTGAGGGACATTTCAGTTGTTTCCATTTCCTAGCTATTGAGAAAAGAGCGGCAGTAAACATGGCTAAGCAAGCATCTCGGTAGTAGGAAACCAAGTCCTTTGGGTATATGCTAAGAATGGTGTAGCTGGATCATATGGTAGATCAATTTTTAGTTTTGTAAGAATTCTCCATTGATTTCCATAGTGGAGACCCAGTGTGAGCTCCCTGATGTGGGTGCTGGGAACCAAGCTCTGGTTTCTAAAAGAACAGCAAGTGCTCTTAACTGTGGCTTCATCTCTGCAGTCTGATGACTCAGGGTCTTGATATGGGAGGTCCCAATATCCTCATAAAAAGGAGAATATTAGTGACAGAGGGGTAGGACAGGTCAGTGAGTGTCAGTGGTATGATCTGAGAAAGACTCAAGCAGCCATTGGTGACTGGAAAGAAGCAGGTCATGGGCCATTGTGAGAGGCTCATGAAAGCTGCAAAAGAAAACAGATTCTCTCCTACAGCTTCTAAAAATGGACATCCCTCCGTTGATCTCTTGACATCAGCCCAGGGAGGCCAGCACTGGGCACCAACCAACTGTAATGAACACGTGCTGTTTAGCTTCTTAGCAGCTGCTAAGGTGATGGCAACAATCGCAAATGAATTCAATCATGGCCAAAGAATGTCACATTTGTAGCTTAAAAGTTATTTCAATTCAGATTAAGGACTATTCCACTTAGAATAACCCTCTGACAATAGTTGCTAAACGCATAGCCATAAAAATATTCCAACTTTTATAGAGCTTGTATTTTTCTCAGTGTTCCTCTTTTCAAAAGGAAAAGTGTTAAACTCTGATTATATCCTAAAGGTAGGTAAATGGAACAAGATAGTTTTGCAATGCCTGAGGCACATGAAACATGCATACCACACCGAAATTATCAGTAGGCCCCACACAGGCCACCCCAGTGAGAACTTCACTTCTGGGCCTTGCTGCTTTTGGAAATAAACAAATTCCTAGACACAACTCTCTTCTTTTCCTATCCCTAGAGTTTTCAATGTATCAGAAATTCAGCCCTCACGATGAACAGCAGTTATGTTAACATCTCTCAAGCCTGAAATCAGAGTTTTACTGTCAGAATACAAAAGCACAAAGCTCTGCTTCTACAGCTTTCACACAGGAGAAACAATGAAGACACCGATTAACTGGATTGCTCAGGCTAAGCTACTGTTTCCCAGGGTGCATTTCAGTTTGACTGCACCTTTCTTGAGGTCAGATGTGTACTTTATGGGAAATGATTTCTGATTTTTTTGTTTTTGTCTTTTTGAGATAGGGTCTCCCTGTAGCCCAGCTGGCCTGGAACTTGCTACGTAGACCAGACTGGCCTCAATCTCACAGAGATCCACCTCCCTCTGCCTCTCAAGTGCTGGGATTAAAGATGGGTACCACCATGTCTGGCCTTGGTTTCTGATTTTTTTTTTCTTTTCTTTTCTTTTCTTTTCTTTTCTTTTCTTTTCTTTTCTTTTCTTTTCTTTTTCTGTCTATTTGAGACAGGGTCTCCCTGTAGCCCCAGCTGGCCGGAACTCACTCTGTAGACCAGGCTGGCCTTGAACTCACAGAGATTCACCTGCTTCTGCCTCCTGAGTGCTAGGATTAAAGGCATGCGCCACCACACCTGGCGGTCTCTGATTTTTAAAAGGTACTCAGTTGCATAAAAATATACAAGAATGACTAAGTTCAGCTTGCTAGGATCGCCAAGCTCTCTCCTTATTAGAATTTCTTTATAAACCAGTAAGGATCAATGGCAAATAATCCCAAGCTTTCACTGCTGTGTTGGGGGGAAATACGAACAAGATGGAAATAGTAGAGACGGACCAGAAGGACCGTCCAGCTCTCACGAAGAAAGTTCCCCCAAGGAATTAAGTTGGGAACAGAAAAATGTTGTATGAACCCTGGATGGCATTGCTACCCATGGTATCTCTGGATGGGGGGATACTCACTAAAACGGCACTTCCTCGAACCGTGACCACCAAGCTTCTGACATAATTCTGAACTTCAGGCAGGAAAGGTGTGAAACCCTGGGGAAGAGCCTCAACTTGGTTTGGATTGGCCCAAGCGCTGCCTGTGGCTGGACCTTCAGGTGAAAACCGTCAGTTCACACTGGCCAGCAGAGCTGGGGCCATGCAGGAGTGGCACCGTCAACATCTGGGAGGATCAGGCTGCGTTTCTATAAGAAGGTGCAAGAATCTGAATATCACATGATTCTTCTCAAGCCACTGTGTTCCCAGCACATGGAGATTGCACTTTACAATTCAACAAAGTGAGTTTGAGTTAGAAATGGAAACATTAAAACCATCTCACTGCAATGTGTAACCCCCAGGTCCAGCCCTGCGTTTGCTTAGCCCCAAAGTGGAGTCAGGCACCTCTAGACATGAGCTTGAGAAGAAGGTCATCTGAGGGGAGGAGACAAGTGGAGTCAGAGCAGATCAGAGCCAGAAACGGAAACCCAGGTGGAAGAAGGGTCAGACACAACGAGCCATTGATGCTCAGGACTTTCAGAAGACTACTGAAGAGGCCAGTGGAGAGTGCTGATCTCAGCTTGTCAGAGACAGCAAGCATCTGTGTCTCCCTGACATGCAGTAGAAGCCTTAACAGACAAGGAGGTGGGGAGCGTGCTGAGAGCTGAGAGATCAGCTCCTGATGTCACAGGGCTGCAGAGAAGGGGCTGTGCTTCATGTGAGAGGTCTTCGAGCTCTAAACTCAGTGCCCTTTAATTTATGGAGAGAAAGGAAGTGTGCAGGAGGCTTTCCTTGGGGGCTTGCACTTCATGGGCTCAGAGGAAGGTGGTCAAAGGACTTCATAAAGAGCCTGCACACTGGGAAGGATGAGGCTGGCTAGCAATCTCATTAGCTTCCAACTGGCTCTAAGCTTACCCTTCCTACTTCTCCCTACTCACCTCCAATTCAGAGAGTCCTGACATGCCAGAAGATAGAAAGCTGAGCAGGAAAGAGGCAGGTAGTCACAGTACTAGGTGGTCTCCTTGTTGGAAAACGAGCACCCTGAAGGATCACTAGGCCCAACGCTGCCTCAGACTTCGAGGATAAAATAGTCAGTGCAAGATTTGACCACTGAATTTCTAAGGGCCAAGCTAAACAGTGGTTCCTTCCCTTTTGTTTAATTTCTCTATTGGCTTAGCTTTCATTAGCCTGCCTAACGAACTACTAAAACTATAAAAAGCTTTGCAAATCAAAATGCTGGGTGTGAACATGCATGTGGCTGTTGTCTCCAGGAAACGGGAGATATATACAGATGATTTTTTTTCCAAAGCCCATTTTTTATTGAAGCTTTGTGTATTTCATACAACATTTCCCAATCAAATCTAGGCCCACTTCCCGTTCCTTGCCCCCACCCCACCAGAGCTCATGCATTTTGCCAAACATGTTTTTCATCTTTTTCTGTCTCTTTTAAAAATTTCGATGCAGATGTTTACTGTTTCAGGCAGAAGTTCACCATTTCAGTCAGTTCTTTGATCCAGTCTTTTCTTCTTGTTGTTCTTTCCAATTTGCATCACTCCAAAATATGCATATATGCATGCCACACATATATCAAGATTATGACATCATAGGTTTTAGCATCTTCAGCTTATGATTTATTTTTTTTCTTTATTAGGCTGAAAGATTCCATGTTTTCCTTAAGAAAATGTTTGAAGGCTCTCCTTGGTAAGCTCAAAAAACCATCAGTCCTGCCCTGTGCTCTACACTGGAGTCTTCCCTTCCCATGGTCACCAAATGAGGTCCAGGAAACACTGCATGCTGTCTTGATCCTTCTGTACTGGTCTCCATGATACAACCTGGGTAGTCCAACAATAGCACTCTATACTCTGAAGAGGCTGAAACCCCCGTAGTAGCTCAGTCCACAAGTTGGATGTCTCAGCAGTCCCCATCTGGCACTGAAGGTTTGGAGGATTCTTAGAGAGACATGAGTCTTCAGTCCATATTGGAAGGTTGAAAAGCTGTCTTTTCACATCTTTGAAGGATGGCAAAAGCAGTGGCACCCACAGGGTAGCTGCACTTGCCAGTAAGAATTGAAGACAGGCAAAACAACAGTGCTTTTTTTTTTTTTTTTTTTTTGTCTTCTTTTTACTAAATCTTCAAGTTTTATACCTAAATACAATTTCTCAGGCCTTATTGATTATTTATTTCTGGTTATACTTTCCTTTTGGATGTTTAAGGCCACACAGTTAGCCCAGATTAACCAGGTTTTGTTTTTTCTCAAGGTTCAGTTTGAGTGGATATGGTCCTGTCAGGGATCACTACAAGGTTTGGGGGGGAGGGAGCCCCTGGCTCCCTTTGGCTTTTTCAATTACCAGTTCCATCCACTCGAGGACAAAGTCAGGTCTTGCTAGACCAGGCTTCCCTTTTTGAAGCATGAAGCAGACTTTCCTCTTATAAAATTGGACATGGCTGAATGTCCATTAGTGGATCTCCTAGAACCCTCCCTGATCAGGAAGAGACTGGAAGACTCACATTTGCAGGACATTTCAGAGAAGATGCCCCCATGCATAGTCCCCTGGGACTTAGTTGCAGATGGATTTTGAGAGAGTGTCATCCATAGAGGAATGAAGGAGGTCAGGCTGGGCCCTGGAGGAAGCTTAACTATAAGAAAAGGGCCTGGTAAATGCACCAAAGCTTCAGTAAAGAAATTTGGCTGTTGGTGGCGCAGCGCCTTTTAATCCACTACGCAAATTGGGAGGCGAGGAGCAAGCGGATCTCTGTGATGTCAAGGCCAACCTGATTTACAGATGTGAGTTCCAGGGATAGCTGGGGCTAACAGGAGACCCTGTCTGAAAAAGACAAAAAAAAAAAAAAACAGCTTTGGAAAAAAAAAAAAAAGGGCACGGCTCAACCCACAGAGTCCTGAGACTGCACTGGCTATGCAGAAAGGCCTTGACGTGAGGTGAAGGGGTGGGTGAGGAAGACAGGTCTTGATACTCCTGTATGGCCAGTCTTTAAATAGGGGCTGCTCAAGAGTGAGAATGTGGCCTTGATATAAGGGGCTTTCTTCAGGGAAAGTTCTGGAGAGGGACTGAGATGGGACCAGTTGGGCTCTAATAGAGGGAAAGTAAGAGCATTAGAGCTAGAGGTGGTGACCTGGGTGGTGAGCACCATACCCGATACACTCTGTCTTTGCTACTCTTATGATCCCTTACTTCATAGACTACATTCAGGAAATAGCTCTCTAACTTACTAAGGGCTTCTTTTCCAGGGAGATGGTGGTGGTGGTGGGTCCTCTCCCCTCCTCCTCCTCCTCCTCCTCTCCTCTCCTCCTCCTCCTCTCCTCTCCTCCTCCTCCTCTTCCTTCTTCTTCTTCTTCTTCTTTCTTCTTCTTCTTCTTCTTCTTCTTCTTCTTCTTCTTCTTCTTCTTCTTCTTCTTTGTCTTCATCTTCATCTTCTTCATCTTCTTTGTCTTCTTCTTCTTTCACATACTCTTGCTATATAGCCTTGGCTGGCCTGCAGTTCACTGTATAGATCAGACTGGCTTCAAACTTTTGGCAAACTTCTGGCTATTACATCTCAAATGCTAGAATTACCAGCATGTGTCCCCACTCAGCCTCTGAGAGAGACTTTTAACACAAAAGCTACTGGTATAAACTATAAGCCTTGTCACTGTGGTTGGTCTTGCAGTATGTGTAAGGGCTACTTAGCACTCTGTCTTGTCTCCCATTCTATATCCCCATATTCTATCTGGCATCTTTGCTGCTTTAGGTGGTTTACCTGGTGGGTACCCATACTCTGAACCCTGAATTGCTGGAGCCTCTGGTCATCATGGCCCTCTTGAGTCATGGATATGGCTGTTATCTGTTTACCACTGGAGTCAAGCAGCATCTAAGCAGATCACTGGGTACCACAGCCATGCTTCCTGCATCCGTGTTGTGACAGCAGCCTTCCTTATTCCTGATGACCAGGATCTGTGACTTCTGTCCTTGTCTGCTGACTTCATGGAACAAGAAGCTTGTAGTCCTCAGATGGAAGTCACAGCTGCAGGTTTAGTGGGATTCTTGAGGCTTCTTGAGATGGGTGCATTACCTCTGGGAACCAAGACCACAGAGACCCAAGCTATAGGGCTGAAATTCACAATTTTATAAGTCTCTGAAACCACAAACCAAAATAAAATGTTCCTTTTCATAAGTTCATTATCTCAAGTGCTTTGTTACGCTGATGTAACACAACTGGTATTTGAATGACAGGTCTGAGTGAGGAAGATTAGCCCACAGGTTAGGCAATGGAGGGACTCAATACAAAGGAGAGAATAATGATGAATTCTCTTATCTTCTTACCCTTGCTGTCAGAACTCCAAGTTCTTTGGCCCTTGTACTCTGGGACTTGTACCAGTCACTTCTTGGGCCTTTGGCTTCAGACTGATATATGTATGGCCAGCTTCCCTGGATCTGAGACCTTCGGGCTTGGACTAGGACATGCTACTCTCTTCCCTGGGTCTCCAGCTTGCAGATGGCCTCTGTGATCACATAAACTTCTTCCCCCAACTAATCCTCTCTCCTATATGTATATGAATATAAGATTGGTTCTGTTTATCTGGAGGAATGCTGACCATTGTGGGTTATTTTCTATTTATTATCCTGATCAGTGAGGGGAGGGGACAGTTTCCATTTGGTCTCCACTGCAAGGTAGGTTTCACTTTACAACCAAGGCCGTTCTGCTAATTAGTTCTTGTATCTGTTTCAGTGATGCAGTCCAGGTATGAAAACATACCACGTGGTGGGTCTGTTTGCCCAGCGGACACACTGAAAGTTTGATCTGATTAGACCTTACTTATTTTCTGCGCACCCACTGTCTAGCAGGGGCCTAGCTAACAGCTTGGAGGCTCCCTAGGTATAAGTGTCATCTCAGACTGTGTCTGGCAGTCCCTGAAATGTTTGGCATTCCCTTCTCAGTTTACAAGTGCCCAAGTTCTGTAGACAGTGTGTTTAAAGGCCTTGTGACCTCACAGCACACATCCATGTCAGCAGCCTTGCTTCTCTAACCCTTTGGTTCCACCTTCTACGGGAGTTTGGGCATTTCTGCTTCATATAGCATGAACTATCCATTTCTACGAGACATGCTAGCAGCAGTTTAGACTGTTCCTCTGAGGTCCTCATCAGGGTATTGTGTTCTATGTCAGAGGAGAATTTGCCCAGATGAACTCTCTCTTCTCCAGACGTACTTTCTGCTCCAGTTGACCCAGTATACGCAGGATACAGTCCTATTGCGGTGTCCTGGCTCTGCCTGTACGGATTACCTAAGTCCCATGGATCTTCTTCAGAGAATAACCATGTCCTTTTTCAGCAGAACCAGCACTCTTCTGTTATCTTATGACAGAAGTTTCATCCTGGCTAGGGAAGGGGGTAGTGGGGGAGGGGGCGAGGCTGTGAGTGTATTTGGGGGAGAAAGGTTGACCTGTGTCATAAAGCAGAGACCTCTGCACCACTTCAGGCAAGAGAGGAATGCTAGCCTTTGTCAGAGAGGAAAGGGCCCAGAGGCATGTGGAAGACTCTGGGAATTCCTTCATTTTAAAGTGCATCCACCAAGATACCTCTATTCCAGGCTACAAGGTCCCGCTTAGTCCCAGCAGGCCTATCCAGCTGAGCCCTTAAGCCTGTCTGAACTCTTGCAGTTCTAGAAGTCAGCCCTTGGCTTGTTGCTGTTTTTTTTTTTTTTTTTTTTTTTTTTTTTTTTTTTTTTTTTTTTTTTTTTTTTTTTTTTTTTTTTTTTTTTTTTTTTTTTGGGGTTTTATTTTGCCTGCTGACTGCAGGTGCAGTAGAGTAAACCCCAGCTTTCATCATTAGCATTTCATTTGTGACTCATTGCTTGCTACTGATGGAGTCTGCTTCCAGAGGAAGTGTACCCTAAGAAAGGGATTTGTCCACAGAAAGCTTATTGGGAGGTGAGAGTATTCTGGGAATCAACCTTGGAGTGAAAGAAGAAGCCATTGGATAGAGAGAATACTGAACTCAGATTGGGCTACAGCAAACACCCCACCGACCCCACAGAGAACTCTACGGCTGGCATGACCCTGCAGTGTGGTTGCAAGTTGGGAGGAGAGGACCAGGCATCCAACAGCCACCTAATAAGGGCTGCCCTTGAAAGGAAGCACCAACTACCTGGAGCAAGATAATTGTTTCCCTTTACTTTAGCCCAGGACAAATCCCAGAGAAGGACTGAGCTTCGAGCTGCTGGTCTGGGGAAGATGGAAGGAATGAGTGTTTGAGTTCTCTAGAAGGAGTAGGACAGAGAATCATGCCATCCATCACTATAAGCACCTGCTATCATATATGGAGTTTTGGAAACCTAACAACAAATCATTACAAAAGGACCCCTTTGAAGCAGACGACCCCCATGATGGTTCTGTAAATTGTCCCACAACTCAGCCCTCCTGTCTGCCCTTCCTTCTTTGCTATCGGACACTAAAAATCACCAGTGACTCTCTAAGCAACTGAGAATGTTACTAGCCCCATGCTATACATACGTGCACTCTCTGGGCCAGGCTGGCCCGTGCTGAGCCTTACTTTCCTGGTCCTGAGCTGCCTAGAGCCATGGACTATTTGCATGGAGCCTGATTGCCCATGGAACAAAGCAGCAGGACGAGAAATGTGGCCCGTTCCTTAGCAAGGAAAAGCAGCTGAATTCCATGCGCTGAAGACAAATTGGCCATAAACTCTGCAAGCCACAGAGGTTATTTCAGTTACTAAATGATTAAAGTCTCTAATCTCTGGTGCAGTGATAAAGAACACGGGAGAAGAAACAGGCTGGGTGTTTAATGCTGGGGGAAGGTGCAGATCTTCTCTCTTGAGACAGGGCCAGAAGAAGCCCACCCCATAAGAGAGTCATAGATAAGTAAGACATCATTAATAAATCAATGACAGGGAAATGAAAACGGAAGCAGATGAATCAGCTAGCAGAGCAGGTCGTGGATGAAAACAGCACATCTGTTGCTACTGTGGTGCATTAACAAATAAGTCTGTAGGATCAGACGGTCTTTCTACTAATATTTCGAATAATGAAGCCTCAAGAGCAATTAAAGCATAAATCATTTTTAAATGCATCTCATACCTCCCTCAAACACCAGAAAGCATATTTTCTCTTGCTTTGAATTCTTTCTGGCAGGCATTGAGAGGTTCGGGGATAAAACAAGAACAACAGAAATCCCTTCCTCAATTTTGCTGTGCTGTGAGGTGCAAGCACACAGCTAATTTAGTGTTTAGCCTCCTGCTTTGATTCTTACCAAGTGAAGGCACTGAGCTGGGCTCAATCAATAGGCTAAATCCAAGCTGATGCTTTTCAACCCAAGCAACAGTCCCCCCTCTCTTTGTCTAGGATAGCTACATTCTAACTTCTTTTCCTTCCTGCCCAGATATTGATATACATTTTATTTTGTTATTTTTAAAGATTTTAGAAAAGTCAACAGTTGACACAGTGAATCATTTTTCTTCTCCGATGCATAATTTCTCCACTAAAGAAAGTCACTTCTCCTTAATGGCAAAGTGGCCAAGTTTAAGGGCATGAAAGATAAATATGAATGGTTAATTCACTAGAACTGAACATCCCGTCCAGAGGGAGAGAGATCTGCATGCAACACAGAATTTTATTGCAAAATGTTGAGGATTTAAGGGCAGAAAGAGGGGAAAGTGCTAGGAAGGGTGGGCAGAGCCAGGAAGAATGCAGGGAAACAGGAAACGGATTTCAATTGAGGTCCACTCCAAATTTCTCTGGAAAGTAGAAAATCCTGCAAATTGGCTAGCGGACGAGTCCTCACTGTCTAGGACAAAGAAACAAAGGTTAGAAAGGGGTAGAAATAGCAGAAGGAGAAGCCAGTGTGAGGGAGAACAGGAAGCCAGACCATGCCTTCATTCCATCTTATACCCCAAGTCATCCAGAGGTCAGCAGCGACCCCCCAGTGGAGACGCTCTTCCCTTGTTCTTTCTTTTGAAACACAGCAGCTTTTGCAGGAAAATGAGAAGACCCAGGAGAGAGACTGTTTTGTTCACTTTGTCACAGAAAACAAACTGCCCTCAGGCCAGCAGAGGCCTTACAGTCGACCCTCTGTATCTGCAGGTTCCACATACACTGATTCAACCAACACAGACTGAAAATATGCAAAGAAAAGAGCATCTGTGATGACTGGGTACAGATTCTCTTCTTGTCATTATTCCCCACAGAATGCAGGGTAAGGATTTACTTAGCATCCACATTGCATTCAGTAGCATAAGTTATCTCTTGGCGATGTAAAGGGAGGATGTGCAGGACTTTCATGCAATACTACATTATTTACATGAGGGACTTGGGTGTCCTCATATTTTGGGGGTCCTGGAACCAACATCCTGTGATGCTGTGAAGTGACTATATGTATTAATTTCATTTCTGTTGCTGTGATAAAATACACCAACAAAAGCAACTTTGAGAAGAAAGGGCTTATTTTCGACTAATAGTTCCAGAGGGACAGAATCCATCACAGCAAAGAAGGCTTGGTGACAGGAGCATGAGCCCCACTTGTCACACTTCACGAACAGGCTAAAAGCAGAACAGCAAACTGGGTGAGGCTATACATTCTCAAAGCCCAGCCCTAGTGATGTACTTCCTGCCACAAGGCCCCACTTCCTAACCGTTCTGTGACTTCTGAACAATACCACCACCTGGGGACCAAGTATTCAAACAAAGGAGCCGTGGGAACATCTATTCAAACCACAGAACTGTATTTTCAGTTCATGTAGAACAGCCAGCAATTCCCATGTGTGGTCAAAGGACTTCAGAAAACTGTAGCAAGTTGAAACTTTTATACTAATTAATGAGTGGCAAGAGAGCAAAAATATCATGGCTCATACAAACATTTTCAGAAATAGGCATTAAAATACAGATTGAGGGGCTGGAGAGATGGCTCAGCAGTTAAGAGCGCCGACTGCTCTTGCAGAGGACCAGGGTTTGATCCCCAGCACCCACATGGCAGCTAAGAACCGTCTTTAACTGCAGTTCCAGGGGAATCTGACACCCTCTTCTGACCTCCGCGGCATTGCACGACACGGGTGCACCAACCTACATGCAGACAATACATTCATACACATACAAAATAATAAATAAAGCTAGGCGTGGTGGCGCGTGCCTTTAATCCTAGCACTCAGGAAGCAGAGGCAGGCAGATCTTTGTGAGTTCAAGGCCAGCCTGGTCTACAAAGTGAGTTCCAGGATAGCTGCGACTATAGGGAGACCCTGTCTTGAAAAGACCAAAAATAAATAAAAATAAATAAATAAATAAATAAATAAAATACAGATTGAGCTGGGCATGGTGGCGCACGACTTTAATCTCAGCACTCGGGAGGCGGAGGCAGGTGGATCTCTGTGAGTTCAAGGCCAGCCTGGTCTACATAGAGAGCTCCAGACCAGCTGGGACTAAAGGGAGACCCTGTCTCAAAAGTACAAAAAACAAAACAAAACAAAATACAGATTAAGGGTTTTTTTTTCAGATTGAGTTATTTTTAAAGGATACATTAAAATTTGTTTTTTTTGTTTATGTATGTTTTTCCTACATGTATATAAGTTTACCCATGTTGTACAATGCCCATGGAGGTCAGAAGAAGTTATTGGATCCCTTAGAACTATATCTATAGACAGTTGTTAGCCACCATGTGGGTGCTGGGAGCCTAACCCTGGTCCTCTTACAGAGCCAGTGCTCTTAACCATTGAACCATCTCTCCAGCCCCAGGACTGAGTTTTTTAATATTATAGAATGTTTGAAATATAAACTTTACATATTATAATTAGAATCTGAATCAGATGTGCAATTTCATAGCCAGTTGATAACTTCAAATGAAGGCATCTGGAAAATTTAGGGAAAATGACATTCAGGGATTTCCAAGCATATGAATGCCTAGAAACACCTGGGACTCTTGTTAGGACCTTCAGATAAACTAGCTTCCATAAAAAGTAGTCAAAACACTGGCAAAATAATTAAAATGAACTTTTCAGAACTCTAGTAGTAATTATTCCAAAGTATGCAATGACCTGAGAAAGATCGATTCAAGGACTTCAACAGAACATTGGTAATAATGGCAAACCCTGTGCCACCTTTGCTTGCCCTGTTCCTCCTCCCTGCTCCAGAGATCCATAGTGGCATTGACAATGAACAATCTCAGAATGTCAGTAGCTGCGGGAATGAGTGGTCTAATAGCTCCTGGGGTGGGGGGTTATAGAATGTGTCAAGCTAAAACCTAGACGCATTTTAGAGCCAAAGATAAATAAACAGGTCTAAGGTGGAACAGGAGAACATACAACACAAACAGTAACCTTAAAAGGAGTGGTTACAGTAATAGAAAGAAAACGGCTCAAAGATAGTGATTTCATGTCTTGTCCTTACATGGTAGTGAAGAAGGAACTAGCTCTGACAGCTCTTTGTGTATGCATGTGTGTATGTGTGTATGTTTGTGTTTGCACACATGCTGCAGTGACATGTGCAGGTCAGAGGCAACCCTGGGTGTCCATCCTCACCTTCTGCCCTGGCTGAGGCAGCGTCTTCATTGTTCTCTTGCTTCACTGTGCACACCAGGATAACTGGCCTGCCTCTGCCTCCCATCCAGCTGTCGGAGGGCTGGGATTACAGATGCTGCACACTACACTACTGTGCCTGGCTTTGTCTGGTTTCTGGGGATTTGGATATTCAGATTCACATTCTTGTGTGGAAACTGCCATACCCAGTGAACCTTCTCCACAGCGCTGAGATTTATTTATTTATTTATATTTATTTATTTATTTATTTAATAAAGGAACTAATCCCAATCACCCAATCATGAGGATTGTGGCTTCATAAGGTACTCACCTCTAAAGGACTACTTACTACTAACATAAATCACTTTGGAAATTAAGATTTCAACATGAATTTTGGGAAGACACAGCATTAAGATGGTAGCATTACTTGGGCAGTTCTAGACAGAAATGTACTGCTGCAGATATCTAAACTATGAAACAATAAAGGTCTGAAATCAATAACCTAATCATTCATTTGCAAAACAAAAACAACTAGAAGAAGAAGAGCAAACTAGACTTATGGTAAGCTAAAGGGAGGTGCAAATGAAGACTGGGGCAGAAATAAATGAAATAGAGAATGAGAAACATTTAGAGAAAGAAAACATCTTTAAAAAAACAACAAAACTGGCAAAACTTAAACTAGATTGGCCGAAGACAAAAGGCAGAAGACTTAAATGATTAAGATCAGGAATAAAAGAGGACACATCAATACAAAACTTATAACTGAAGAATTGTGTGCCAATAAATCATAGAACTTAGATAAAACAGATGAAATTATACAGAACAAACTACCAAAACTGAACAGAGAAGAAATCAAAGGCCATAGCAACTTGCCAAAAGTTTCCTACAAAGCCCAATCTAAGATGATTTCATTGGCAAATTCTATTAAGATAGTTAAAGAATAATTAATACCAAACTGTTCAAAACAATAGAATACAAAAGAATACTTCACGACTCCTTGTATAAGGCCAGTACTACCTCAGACTCTATAATCAAAGACATCACAAAAAGACAGACAATATTCCTTATGAATATAGATACAAACATTGTCATCAAAACACTTGCAAAATGAACCTAGTAACAACAACAAAAAGTTATACACCATGATTAGGTAGGGTTTACTTAAGGAATGCAAGGTTGGTTTAACAAGTTAAGATAAATGGGGGAATACAGTATACCAAAACCAATAGTCTTTCATGACAAAGTACTTAACTTGGAATAGAAGAGAACTTCTCAACAAAAGAATCTATGAAAAATCCACAGCTAGCTTGAGTTTTGATGGTAAAAGACTGAACACTTTCCATCTGATATACGGGACAAGACCAAGACATGATTTTGCCTATTCAACACTGTGCTGGAGGTCCCAGCTAAGTCAATCATGATAATAAAATAAAGAAATATAGTTTGGAAAGGAAGAAACAAAGCTTCTACAGATCTCATATGTAGAAAATCTTAGGTAATCTCCTAAAATCTACTAGAATTAATAAATAAATTAAACTAGGTTCAAAGTACTAACATAAAACCTAATTCAGTACAATAGCATTAAAAAATTAAATATTTAGGGAGAAATTTAACCGGTATAAAACCTATGCTATGCTTCAGATTAGAAAAGAAGTTAAAATTTGGGGCTGGAAAGGATGGCTCAGTGGTTAAAAGCACTGGCTACTCTTACAGAGGACCCAGGTTTAGTCCCTGGTACCAACATGGAGGCTCACAATCAGCTATAATGCCAGTTCCAGTGGATCTAACACCCTCTTCTGGCCTCCTCCTCAGGTCAGAAGAGGCACACATACATGCATGTGATAAACATACATGCATGTAATCAAAATACTCATTCATGTAAAATAAAAATAAGTAAAATCTTTTAAAAATATTTGATTTAATATTTCTATTTTGTGTGTATGAGTATATTGACTACATGTGCGCAGGTGCACCCATGTCATGCAATGCCCACAGAGATCAGAAAAGGGCATTGCATTCCCTTGGAACTGAAGTTATGGACTTTTTTTAGCTGCCATGTGGGTGCTGGGAATGGAACCCAGGTCCTCTGCAAATGCAGCCAATGCTCTTACGTGCTGAGCCATCTCTCCAGCCCCCAATAAAATATTTTTTAAAGGTTAAAATTTGAAGTACATAAAAAATATCCTATGTCATGGACTGAAAGGCAGTATTGTCGATGCATAACTGCCCAGTGTGATCTATGTTTCAATACAATTCTTATCACCCTCCCACTTGAATCTGCATAGAACTGGAAAAGCGGATTGTAAAAGGCATACAGACCTGCAAGGGATCCAGAGTAGTCCAAAAATCTTGGAAAAGAAAATAAAGTGGAAGTAATCAAACATCTTACATTCGAAGCTCATTAAAGCATTTCACCAAAGAAGATCTACAAATGGCTAATAAATCCATGAAAACATTTTTACCATCATTAGTCACAAGGGACATGCTAATCCATTCCACAAAGAGGCTCTACTTCACACCCACTGAGATTGCCATTCCCAGCAAGATAGATAAGAGCGAGTGTCAGTAAGGACATGGAGGGATGGGAAATTTAAATTCTTTGGAAACAAATTTCTCATTTCTCAGGAAATTATACCTAGAATTCACAGGATCTCACTTCTCAGCTCTCAGTCATACATATGTTTAAGTGTGGGAATAAATATGTGTGTATTAAGAGAGAAGAAACCATGAATGCTTGTAGCTGCTTTATTTATAATGTCCAGATATTTGAGACAACTGGTGTCTAGACTAGCAATTTTTTTCTACTTTTTATTGAATTTTTCTGCATTCATACAGTACAACTGAATCATGTTGAGATCCCTCCCCTATCTGCACCCCCTTTCCCTCCAACAGGATTTCATGCATTCTGTCATATGTCAAGGCATATCGAGTCAAGCTTGTGCCCCAGATATCTTCCAGTGCGAGTTCCTCCATTGGAGCCTGTTCAGCCTCGACTAAGGCTGGAGCTTCTTACCAATTTCCCCAGTTCTATGCTGGGTTTTTGTCTGGTTTGAGTCTGCATGAGTCCTGTGCATGCTCTCACCATTGCTGTAAGGTCATAAGAGCAAGTCCCTAGGAGCCTGGGAAACTTTCCTGTGGCCGTCCACCACCGCTGGCTCTTACTGTCTTTCTGCCCTGTTTTCTGCAATGGTCCCTGACTTCTAGTTTGTCTTCCATTGCTGTGACAAAACACTCTGCCCTACACCAACTTGGGGAGGAAAGGGTTTATTCAGCTTACATCTCCTGGGTCACAGTTCATCACTCAGGGAGCCCAAGGCAGGAACTCAGGGCAGGAACCTGGAGGCAGGAGCTGAAGCACAGGCCAGGAGGAATGCTGTTCACTGGCTTGCTCCCCTGCTC
This sequence comes from Rhizomys pruinosus, assembly GCA_009823505.1. NCBI lineage: Eukaryota > Metazoa > Chordata > Mammalia > Rodentia > Spalacidae > Rhizomys > Rhizomys pruinosus. The sequence continues at coordinate 3,885,683 of VZQC01004008.1, forward strand.
CCCAGGCCCAGCCTGCCTTCATATACTGTACACAACAACCTGCCCAGGGTGGCACCACTCATTGTGGGGCTGGGCCCTCCCACACTGCTTGACCATCAAGACAATACTCCACAGATGTGGCCACAGGCCAATCCAATGGAGCCAATTCCACAAGTGAGGCTCCCTCAAACCAGGTGTGTCAAGTTGACACTAAAGCTATCCAGCACACTGACCCTGGTGACAGAGGTCTAGTATAGGAGTCCTATCCAGGGACACGCACTATGCAGTCTCTTATTCTCTCTACATTTTTGCTAGTTGTGGCTTTCTGTCTTGAGCACCATCTGTTGCATGGTGAGAGTTGAGAGAGGCATTAATATTCTCTCTGTCCTCTGAGCCATGGCTACAGAGATTCCATTGTGGATGTGTCACTTAGGACTGGGCATCTCACAGACACTGATTCTCTGCATTTGACCAGTTGTGTAATTATGTCACAGTCTTCATCTGTTGCAAAAAAGAAATTTTTTTGATGGGTGGTGAGAGGTATACTTATCTGTAAATGTAAGGATCCATATTTAGCATACAGTAAGAAATTACGTTTGTCTAGGGATGTGACAGACAGGTTTTTCTCTAAGGTCTTTAATCTCCCCAGCCTTGTGTATTTGGCTATGTTCACAATACCACACGAGTTCCCTCCCACTTATTAGGCTTTAAGTTCAATTAGAGAGCTGTTGATTACTCCCAAGATAAAAGTCCCACTACTGCCCCAATAGAGACAGTTCACTCTGTCAGTCATGGTTGTCATTATTAAGCTTTACAGCCAGGTTGGATTATTAATTGATTTTCTCCCTTGGCAGCTTGCATACTATCCTTTGTTACTATGAGAGCCAGACTAGCAGCTTCTTAATGGATAAATTAAAAAGTTTATATCTTCCGCCTCCAGGACGGATCAGAGAGTAAAGTATCCCCCTCCAGGATGGATCAGAGAGTAAAGGATCCCCCTCCAGGATGGATCAGAGAGTAAAGGATCCCCCTCCAGGATGGATTAGAGAGTAAAGGATCCCCCTCCAGGATGGATCAGAGAGTAAAGGACCCACCTCCAGGATGGATCAGAGAGTAAAGGACTTACCTCCAGGATGGATCAGAGAGTAAAGGATTCCCCTCCAGGATGGATCAGAGAGTAAAGGATCCTCCTCCAGGATGGATCAGAGAGTAAAGGATCCCCCTCCAGGATGGATCAGAGAGTAAAGGATCCCCCTCCAGGATGGATGAGAGAGTAAAGGATCCTCCTCCAGGATGGATCAGAGAGTAAAGAACCAACCTCCAGGATGGATCAGAGAGTAAAGGACCCCATCTCCAGGATGGATCAGAGAGTAAAGGACCCACCTCCAGGATGGATCGTTATTATTATTATATGTAAATAAAGGAGGAATGATCCAGTTAATGTACCAGCTCAGACCTCACAGCAGGAAGTAGCCATCACCACTTAACAAACTTCATCAGTAAGCAGTTGCCAAATATGAACATATGGGCATTACACCAAAAAATCAATCAGAGAGTTATCAGTATGTTGGAAAATATGCTGTAGAATCTTCAAGCACATTCCTATGTGCTCAAAAAGGAAAATTAAATTCTAATGTCAGAGTTCAATATGTTAATAGGGGAAGGGATCTAAATATGATTAAGACATATTGTATGAAATGCACAAAAGTTCAGTAAAATATATTAGAAAAAAGTTTTATATCTTTTTTTTTGTCTTTTCAAGACAGGGTCTCCCTGTAGCCCCAGCTGTCCTGGAACTCTCTCTGTAGACCAGGCTGGGCTTCAACTCTCAAAGATCCGCCTGCCTCTGCCTCCCAAATGCTAGGATTAAAGGCGTGCGCCACCACACCCAGCTTGAGTATACATCTTAAAAAGATTATCTCTTTGCTAAATGAAGTATGCTTCACTAAAGCTGCTAGTTAAAACACCTGACTGCCTCATGGGATGCAGGTAAAGAAAAGTGAGGGCTGGAAATGAATTTCCAGCTGTCGGCCACATTCCTAGTTCTATTACTAAAAGGAAGAGAGCGAGCTTAGCATGTGTGGGGAGTGATTACCAGACACCCCATTTCTACCACGCGGTGCTGGCTGACATGGCCTTTGTGTGTACGATCAGGCAGGATTCCCATCAAACAGCCATTCCCAGGGTTAGGAGATTCTTCTTGTAGCTGTCTTGTTTCCCATCAAGCCTGCTTCCTCTCAACTCATCCCATTCTTGGGGGCTACCTATGTTTCTGAAATAAAATTATTTTTACTCAAAATGGAAAGGTCTAATCCTAATCTCATATGTTATCTCCTCTATCCCACACCCAGCATGCTGGCCTACAAGGAGTGCCTCTCCAGCTCTGTAGGACTAAGACTTATTTGATAGAAAAATTTACTCCAAATTTTTTTTTTTAATAAATAAATGTTTAATTAATTAATTAATTAATTTAGTGTATGAGTACTTTGCCTGAAGTGTACCATGTGGAGGCCAGAAGAGGGTACTAGATCCCCTGGAATTGGAGTTATACATGCGTGTTGGCCACCATGTGGGTGCTGGGAACTGAACCCTGGTCTTCTGGAAGAGCAGTAAGTACTCTTAACTACTGAATCATTTTTCCAGCCCCTTAACTTCAAATTTCCAAGGGCGTAAGCCAGATGCCCTATCGGTAACAGTTCCTGGGATCAAGGTGTCTATTTTTTATCACCCCTCATCCCAAACCTTCCATGATGTTAAAGTAAGTTCTTTTGCATTCTCCAGTGTCCCTTACTGGTTGGGAAGGGCTCCAGCATAGTAACTACCTCCGGGAGCCTTCTCATCACACCATCCTTGGGGCCTGGGAAGTCTCATTCGGGGAGATCCTGGAAGCCTTTCTTCCCTCATTCTCCACTGTCATCCATGCTCGCTGCTGTTACAAACATTCAGTTGGCGCCAAATGAGCACTTATGAATTTTTTAATTCATGCCTCCCCAGACCTGATGAAAATGCAGTTTATGAAAGCATTGCAGCAGTCCAGGAGGTATGGCCACGATGCCTCAGCTTGCCCTTTTGTTAAGTGATGATGCTATTTTTGAAGCATGTGAATATCTCAGCTCCATGCCAACACTGGGAACACAGGCTCAGCATCTGCACATCTGCAAGAGGGAAGCATGCCCGAAAGAGCAGCTCCCCAGGCACGCTTCTCTGTAGCCCAGGGAAACTGCTCTCTGCAGACTCAGAGCAGGAACCCAGAGCCGGGGACCAGAGACCAGCACATCTCCGCAGACAGTCTCTCCCTATATGCACCCTCATTTTTCTTACTTGAGCAAAGCTAGCATAAAGCATCCTGCTGAGCAAGTTTTTCCAAAATATTAGTTAATGTGCTCAGTAACTGGGATGCATTTTTTTCCTGTTAAAACATGATTTCAAGAAGTGGCTGACTTGGAACTAACATAAGTGTGATATATAAAAGTTTTCAATATTCTTTAACCCAGACCATAATTAGACTCCCTGGAATAGGGCAAAAGCCAGACCAGTTCAATAAAACACACTGTGGTGTAAAGTTCACTGCTATTCCTCGTAGCAGCAGATGATTCTGGGAGGGCATTTGTTTTCTCTACTTCTTGACATCTTGATTTTACAGTGCTTATCAGAAGCATAGTAACGGTATTTACAGAGTGCCAGAGGAGCACATGCCTGTCTGATATTTACTCTTTGGTTCCTAAGGCTTCAGGTCTCCCTTTGCGTTGGCGCTTTCCAGCACACTCTGGCATCATAGAAAGAACAGCTTCGGGCTGGAGAGATGGCCTAGTGGTTGAGAGCGCTGACCACTCTTGCAGAGGACTCGGGTTCGATCCCCAGCACCCACATGGCAGCCAAGAACTGTCTGAAACTCCAATTCTAGGAGAACTCCAGTTCCAGTGGAATCCGACACCCTCTTCTGAACTCTGCGGCGTTGCACAACAGGGGTGCACAGACTTGCATGCAGACAGTACATTCATACACGTACGGAAATAAATAAAATTAAAAAAAAAAAAAGAAAGAACAGCATCAAGGCCTGGCCACACAAGCTGCGCAGGCTCATGCCTACTTCCCCAGAAGGATCAATACTCACCAGGGCCACACACTTGTTTCTGCTGTCCTCTTCTGGAGAGTGGTACTCATTTTTGAACAGAAGGCTACATAATTACTTTGTTCTCAGCCCTGTGAATTTCATAATTGGTGTTGAGCACAATATCTGGAGCTTTAGGTCTCAGCTTGGACCCTTCTGTGCTTTGTGACCTTGGGCAACTGGCTTAACCTCCTCAACTTCATTTTCTTCAGTTGTTAAATGTAGAAAGAATAATGTGTATATCACAGAATTATTGTAGGAATTAAATAAGAAAATACTGTGAGCTTACAATATGGTGCTAATAACACATGGTAATTGCTGACTCTGCCAGGCCCTTCCTGACCATAGACAGATCAGCTCACTGATCCCCTTTAGTAATGGCCCTGCATTCATTCTGATGGGCTGGAATTCATGATGATAATGGTTAACCTCACCTCTGCTCTTAGTGTGCTGTGTAGTTCATAGTGTTTTACGGATAAGAGAACAGAGACAACGCTTACTAAAGAACTTTTCCAAGATCAAGTGGCTCCTAAGTAGACCACACTCTAAGTACTGTCGTCACATTTGGAGAAGACCTCAGTTGAGGTCAATTAACTGGAGGCTCCCAAACTTTTCTACCCTTCCAGAAGTCTTTTTTTTTTTTCTTTCTGTCGCTGTTTTTATAAGACAAGGTCTCCATATAGCTCCAACTGGCCTGGAACTCACTATGTAGACCAGGCTGACCTAGATCTCATAGAGGTCCTCTACCTTCCTTTGCCTCCTGAGTCCTGGGATTAAAGGCATGTGCCACTAAGCCTGGCTAGAAGTCAATATTTGAGCTAAAGAAATAGGCTATACTGAAATTTGACTACTGCATGGCGCCGTGTGTTCCTCGAAGTTCATCCTGTTAAAGTTTGCCTGGCAAACTCATGCCACAGAAGCTGACCACAATTGTTTCTGCCTTCTAGGCCTTTGATTAAGTTTTTCTAACCCGTGAGGGCTCTTCCCTACTCCAGACCCCCAACGCTCTCCACTTACTCTTTTCCCCCTTCAAAACTCACATGCACTCTCTTCTAAAAGCCCCTGTCTCTGAGCAGCTCAGTTCACCTTCCACATAGCTTTGTCTCAGCACTGCTTACACACTCTAACTGCTGATTTTCTTGTCTGCTTTGCTCCTGGCCTGAGAGACTAATGAGGAGCAAAGATGACCTATTTATCATTGGGGTGCCCTCAGCACTTGGGAAAACATATCTGACTCAGAATTATTGTTTGGTAAGTGGCTGCTAAGAAATGGGGCTATTTTCCAGAAAAAAAACAAAAACAAATATAATAATAATGAAAAAATAATAATTCCTTAAATGAGGACAGATGAACTCAGTGGATGAACACATCTAGAAGAAGAAGCAGATTGAGATGAATAGAATGGACAGCGGAGGCAGGAAGAAAGTTGGACAGAGGCAACAGCTTGAGCAAAAGTAGAAAATGTGATTTGAGAAAAAAGTTCGTCTAGAGACAAACAGGTGGGTCGTCCAGGGTTGAAATACAGGGATCTGATGGAGAAAGGACTTCTTGGAACCGGACTTATAGCACAATAATTATATGACAAATTGCTCCATGGGTACAGTAATGGGGGAGGAGGAGGGACTGTGGCCCACCAAAAAACAAATGCCCTAAAGGAAATGTGATGTTATTTCTCCATGGCAAGTGATCATGTGTGGCTCATTCAGTTTTTCTTTTTTCAAATTTTTATTTGTTTATTTTTCTAAGGGATTCTACAATATAAGAGCACAGTTGTTTTCAGATCACATTAACATTGCTCAGTTTGCCATACAACTAGGTACTTGGTGCTAGCATCCACAGATGAGTGATACCATTCATCGTTTGTTTTTCTGGGACTGTGTTACTTCACTCAGCATGATATCTTCTAGCTCCAGCCATTTACCTGCAAAGTTCATAATGTCATCTTTCTTTACCGCTGCATAGAATTCCATTGTGTAGATGAACCACATTTCCTCAATCCACTTGTCAGCTGAGGGGCACTTGGGTTGGTTCTAGCTCTTTGCTACTGTGAAGAGAGCTGCAATAAACATGGCTGTGCATGTATCTCTGCGGTAAGAAAAGTCCTGTGGGAATATACCCAGGAATGGTATGGCTGGGTCAGGTGGCAAGCTCATTTTGAGTCTTCCAAGGGTTCTCCACACTGCTTTCCATAGAGGCTGTATGAGGAATTTACATTCCCACCAGCAGTGGATGAGTGTTCTCCTTTCCCCACAACCTCTCCAACACTTGGTATTTGTTTTCTTGATCCTAGCCAGTCTTATTGGAGTGAGATGATATCTTTTTTTTAAGATTTTTTTTATTTTATTTATTTCTGTGTGTGTATGAATGTACTGTCTGCATGATGCAGGTCTGTGCACCCATGTCTTGCAATGCTGTGGAGGTCAGAAGAGGGTGTCAGATTCCCCTGGAACTGGAGTTCTCCTGGAATTGGAGTTTCAGACGGTTCTCAGCCTCCATGTGAGTGCTGGGGATCGAACCTGGGTCCTCTGCAAGAGCAGTCGGCGCTCTTAACCACTAAGCCATCTCTCCAGCCCCCAAGAGTGAGATGATATCATAAAGTGGTTTTAATTTGCATTTCCTTAATTATTAGCAATGTTGAACACTTTTTTTACCCATGTCCCCCCATCCCCCCACCCCACCAGAGCTCATGCATTCTGCCAAACATGCTTTTCCTCTCTTTCTTAGTCTTTCTCAATATTCTCTATGTGGAAGTTGACTGTTTTGAGCAGAAGTTCACTGTTTCAGTCAGTTCTTTGATGCAGTCCTTTCTGTTGTTGTTGTTGTTTCCAATATGCATCACTCCCAACTGCTTTGGACAAAAGCTCAAGGGGCCATGCACAGGAAATACTTACAACTAGGTAATTGGCACTAGCATCCACAGATGAGGGATACCATTCNAGAGGTCTGTGAGTTCCATTTGATGTATTATATCATTCAGTTCAGATGTCTCTCTGTTTATCCTTTGTCCTGTTGATCTGTCTAAAAGTCTTAGTGGGGTATTGAAGCCATCTACTATTAGTGTGCTGGGGTTAATCTGTGCCTGGAAATCCTGAAGAGTTTTCTTTATAAAGTTTGATGCACCATACTTTGGTGTGTGTATATATTCATGATTGTGAGATCTTAATTGTCATTTGTTCCTTGAATAAAGATGTAATGACCCTCTTTGTCTCTTTTGATTTCTTTTGCTTTGAAGTCTATTTTGTCTGATATTAGAATAGCAGCACCTGCTTTCTTTTTGGTATCATTTTCTTGGAATACTTTTTTCCCATCCCTTCACCTTAAATTGGTGCCTATCCTTGAAATCGAGATGGGTTTCTTGTAGACAGCATATATATGGATTTTGTTTCCTAATCCATTCTCCCAGCCTATTCCTTTTGATTGGGGAGTTTAGTCCACTAATATTTAAGGTTATAATTGAAAGATGGATGTTGCTTCCTTTCACCTTATTATCCATTTGGACTTTTAGTCTCTGATTCTACTCCTATGGGTATGTTTTTATTAGTTTCTTTTCCTAGGTGCTTGAGGATAGTTGCTCCTCTCTTCTGCCCTTTGAATTGCTTTAAGTATTTTATGAAGAGTTGGTTTTCTGGATATGTATTCTGTCATCTTGTTTATGTCATGGAAGATTTTTCTCTCTCCTTCAACTATAATCGACATTTTTGCTGGGTATATTGTTCCGGGTTGGCATCCATAGTCCTTTAACACTGGGAATGCTTTGCTCCATGTTCTTCTTGCTTTCATGGTTTGTGCCAAGAAATCAGTTGTAATTCTGATGGGTTTCCCTTTGTATGTGACTTGTTTTTCTTTTGTAGACTTCAGAATTTTGTCTTTGTTTTGGGCGTCTAGCATTTTAACGATGATATGGTGTGGGGAGTTTCTTTTCTGATCTTGTCTATTTGGAGTCCTATGTGCTTCTTGTATTTTTATGGGTTTGTCTATTTTTAGTTCAGGGAAATTTTCATCTATTATTCTGTTGAAGGCCTGATAAATACTATTCTCTTGAGATTCTTCTCCTTCCTCTATCCTATGATGGGTACGTTTGATCTTTTCATAGTGTCCCATATTTCCTGGTTGTTCCACTTTTGTGTATTTTTAAATTTTTCATATTCTTTATTTGAGCTTTTTAGTTGCTCTGTTTTATCTTCCAGGTCTGAAATTCTTTGTTCTGCTTCCTCCATTCTATTTCTGAGGCTTTTTCCTTTCCTTTCTTTTCTTGATTGGATGAGTGTTCTCTTTCCTTTTTCATTTCATCCTGTGATTGCTTTAGTATTTCCATTTCCTTTTTGAGCTTCTCAATCTCTTCTTGGTGCTCCTTACTTCACTGGTTGGCTTCCTTTGTCAGTTTTTCTACTTCCTTCCGGAGTTTTTCATCTTCTCTCTCTAGTTCTTTCTGGAATTTGTCATTCTCTTCCTTTAGTTCTTTCCAAAGTTTGTCATTATATCCCTCTTGGTCCTTTTTGGGTTTTTCATTCTCTCTCTTTAGCTGTCTGACTTCTTCTTTGTTTTCTCTAATTTCTCTGCATAGGTGTGCAATTATTCCTCTAAGATCTGTTTCTTGGGTCACCTCCAGGGGGATCCCATTTTAGCTACCTCCTACAGGGTTGGTAGAACTTGGTACGGAAATATCCTGCACCTTTCCCATGTTATCCCTTTGCCATGTCCTGGGCACGAGGGTTTCCCTTTTTTTCTTTTTTTCTTTTTTTGCCTGTATTTGGATGCCAATCACAAATGTCTTTTCACTGTGTTGAAGGCTTGTTTTGCTTGCCTCCTTCTGATGCTTTTTTTCTTCTTTTTTTTTCCCCTTGTTCATGGAGTGTTGACTTGTCTAGGTTCCAGGCTTTCCAACTTTGTTTATATATTGGATATTGGAATTCTAAGTCACTCTTCCCTTCTGTTCTGAGGGTTCTCCAAAAAATCTACTTGGATACTCTCTCCTCATTTCCTGTTGGGGTGGGGGGTAATGCCTGACTTATTTGTCTGGAGCAGCACCGGGTTCTCACCTGTGCTTCACGTGGTCTTTGCAAGCAAGGCCCAAACTTGAGCATCCCACACATGAACTCACTGTGGTACCAGAGCCAGAGCCGCTGCTGGCAGCAAGGGAGAAGGGCAACCCTGCCTGGACAGCCACACCCTACAAGGGTTTATGGTTTAGACCCAAGCACTCAGGCCAACAGCACTCTTGCTACAAACCAGAGAATCAATTATCCAGCAACCCAAAAGTCAATCTATTCTAAGTTCTACCTGTCTGGACTGGCACCAGGCTCTTACCTGTGCTTCAGGTGGTCTTAGCAAGCAAGGCCCGAACCTGAGCACCTCACACACAAACTCACTGTGCACCAAAGTCAGAGCTGCTTTAACCCTAAATATTAATGGCCTAAATGCCCCAATCAAGAGACACAGACTGTGAGTATGGATTAAGAAACAGAATCCATCTTCCTGTTATCTACAAGAAATACACCTAACCTTCAAGGACAGTCACCATCTTAAGGTTAAAGGATGGAAAAAAATATTTCAAGCAAATGGTACCAAAAAACAAGCAGGAGTTGCTATTTTAATATCAAAAAAAATAGACTTCACACAAAGTAAAACTAATCGGAAGAGATGAAGAGGTCACTACATTTTTATCAAAGAATCAATCAACCATGAAGTTCTCACAATCATAAACATATATGCAACAAACACTGGCACACCAAACTTCATAAACACAATCCTGAAGGACTTCAAGACAGATATACCAGCATACTAATAGTGGGAAATTTCAATACCCCACTAAGGCTATTGGACAGGTCAAGCACACAAAAAAATAGAGAGACATCTGACCTAAACAATATGATACACCAAATGCACCTAACACACACCTACTGAATATTCCACCCAAAGAGCAAACACTCAAACACTTTCTACTCTGCACCCCATGGAACAGTCTCCAAAATGGACCATATACTGGGACATAGAACAGACCTCAGCAAATACCAAACAACTGAAATTGTTTCATGCATTTTTTTCAGACCACAGTGCAATAAAACTTAATATCAACACCAGAAAGAGCCCTACTAGTTACAAGAACACTTGGAGACTAAATAACACACTAATAAATAATCAATGAGTCAAAGGAGAAATAAAGAAAGAAGTAAAAATATTCCTGGCACTAAATGAAAAGGATGATACAACACAGCAAAACCTATGAAACACCTTAAAAGCAGCCCTGAGAGGGAAATTCATAACCCTAAGTGCCTACATTAAGGAAACAGAAAGAGCACAAATAAATGAGCTAACACTGCAAATAAAAATACTTGAAAGGCAGCAACAAGTGAATCCTAAACCCCACAGGAAGAAATAACAAAAATCAGAACTGAAATCAATGAAATAGAAACAAAGAAAACAATACAAAAAAAAAAATCCAAGAGCTGCTTCTTTGAAAGGATAAACAAGATAGATAGACCTGTAGCCCAACTGACTAAAAGAGGTAAAGAGAAACTCCAAATCAACCGAATTAGAGATGAAAAAGTAAATATCCCAACAGATAGCAAAAAAAGATTCAGACAATCTTATGGGAATATTTCAAAAACCCATACTGTCCTAAATTTGAAAACCTAAGAGAAATGGATGAATAGCCGATGTCATGGAATCTACCAACACTTAACTAGGAAGAGATAGACATCTTAAAAAGACCCATGATAAATGAAGAAAGTGAGAGAGTAAAGGACCTGTCTCCATGAGGGATCAGAGAGCAAAGGACCCACCTCCAGGATGGATCAGAGAGCAAAGATCCCACCTCCAGGACAGATCAGAGAGTAAAGGACTGCCTTCAGGATGAGTGGAGAGTAAAGGACCTGCCTCCAGGATGGATCAGAGAGTAATGGACCTGCTTCCAGGATGGATCAGAGAGAGAGAGAAAAAAAAAAACAGAATAAATAGAACAAATGATCTATCTATCTATCTATCTATCATCTATCTATCTATCTATCTATCTATCTATCTCTATCTATCATCTATCTATCTATCGAGATATGTGCTTTATGATGTTTATTGATTTTCCTATGTTGAACCATCTGTGGTGGTTTGAATGAGTGTCCCCCATAGGCTGTAAGTATTCAGACATTTGTCTCCAGTTGGTGGCACTGTTTTTGGAGGTCTTAGAAGGTGTGGCAGTGCTAGAGAAAGTACGTTATTGGGGGCAGGCTTATTGAGTTTAACAAGCTTCGTGGTCTCCAGTTGCTCTCTCTCTGCTTCCTGTGCTCTTTGTGAGATGTGACCCTCGGCTTCCTGCTCCAGATCCAGCCACCATGCCTCCCGCCACAATGGACTCTAATTCCCTGGAACCATCAATCGTAAGCTCAAATAAACTCTTCCATTTATAAGTTCCTTGGTCATAGTGTTTTATCACAGCAACAGAGAAGTGACTAATACAGTTATTGGTACCAGAGAGTGGGCTGTTGGCTGTGAAGAAACTGACCATGTGGCTGTTTGGAGAAATGTGGAAGACTTTGGAACTTTGGGCTAGAAAAGCTGTTGACTACTGTAAGCAGAGCTTAACAGGCCATTCTAGTAGAAGCCTGAAAGAAAGCATGGCTGCAAAAAATGTAGTTCCAGAGGAAAATAGAGACTTAGGCAGCAACTGGGATATTTTGATAAAGAGTCTGGCAGCAGTTTGCCCACAGCCCAAATGCTTGCCTGATGCTTAGTTGAAAAGTGGTGGACTGATGTCTTTGGTGGAGGATATTTCAAGATAACCTAGTGTGGAAATGGTGGCCTGGCTGTTAATGGTGAATATTGTGCAGATGTACAGTGAAAAAGAGCAAATGAGGCAGAAGGAAATGCAAAATGTACAGTTTGGATCTGAAAAGTACACTAGGAAGATTAAAGGTGTGGCCAAGGCATGTGAAGGAGAGGTTCCCTTTCATAAGGAGACTAAAGTGATTAAAGAGAGGCCTCCAGATTTATAAGTAAACAACAGAATCAATACCTTCAGGGCAAGACCACCCAGATAATTCTCCTACAAGTCCAGGGCAGAGAAAAATTGCAAATGTGGTTAAAGTAGGAGAGATTCCATCCCAAACTTGCAGCCAGATTCGGTAATTTCATTGACGTGGTGCTGGCTTTAGAGGCATGAGGTTTGCAAGAGTGAAGGGGTCATCAGTTCTTCCTCCACAGTTTCAGACAGCTGCCAACGTCAGGCAGAGTGCAGCAGAGGTGTCCCTGAATAAAGAAGGCCCTGATAGGCCATTGCGTGAAGCTGTGAATGTGAAGCCTGGTTGGCAGCAGAGACCCCAAGAAGACATTCGAGATGCCAGACCTGTGAGATATTTGCCAAGGAGAGCTGCATACAGGGAGTGATACCAGCCTAAGAAAGAGATGTATGTTGCAATTAAAGCTGGAAGAGCTGAGCCATCTAAGCCCTTTGGAAGTCAAGTCCCAGAAGTTGCACATGGTGCTACTGGACTTGGTTTTTGCCCTGCTGGTTTTTGGTCTTGTTTTGGTCCAGTATTTCCTCACTCTGCCTCTATTCCTCCCTTTTGGAATGGGAATGTGTATTCAGTTCCACTGTACATTGGGAGTTTGTAATTTGCCTTTTGATTTTCCAGGAGCTTACAGTTAGGAGATTGGCCTGAGCCTCAGAAGAGTCTTTGGACTGTAGACTTTTGAATGGCATTGAAACTGGTAAAGACTATGGGGACTTTTAAGGTTGGACTAAATGCATTTTGCATTTTATATGGTCAGGAGCCGATGGGGGCCAGGGAATGGAATGTGGTGGTTTGAATGAGTGTCCCCCATAGGCTGTAAGTATTCAGACATTTGTCTCCAGTTGTTGGCACTGTTTTTGGAGGTCTTAGAAGGTGTGGATGTGCTAGAGGAAGTATGTTATTGGGGGCAGGATTAGTGAGTTTAACAAGCCTCGTGGTCTCCAGTTGCTCTCTCTCTGCTTCCTGTGCTCTTTGTGAGACGTGACCCTCGGCTTCCTCCTCCAGATCCAGCCGCCATGCCTCCCACCACCATGGACTCTAATTCCCTGGAACCGTCAATTGTAAGCTCAAATAAACTCTTCCATTTATAAGTTCCTTGGTCATGGCGTTTTATCACAGCAACAGAGAAGTGAATAATACACCATCCCTACATTTCTAGTATGAATCAAGATTGGTCGTGGTGTATGATCTTCTTGATATATGCCTGTATGCAGCTTGCAACTATTTTGTTGAGAATTTTGGCATCTATGTTCATTAACGAAATGCGTCTCTAGTTTTCTTTTTTGGTTGTATCTTTGCCTGGTTTTGGTATTGGAGTGATGTTGGTGTCATAGAAGGAATTGGGGAGATTTCCTTCTGTTTCTATTCTCTTGAATAATGTGAGTAGTAGTGGCTGTAGGTCTTCTTTAAATGTCTTATAGAATTCTGTCATGGATCCATCTGGACCTAGGCTTTTTTTTTAATCATTGTTTTAATTTTCCTACTCACAATAGCCTCCAAAAAAATAAGTTATCTAGGAACAAACCTGTCCAAACACACCAAAAATCTCTAGAAAGAAAAATATAAATCCCTTAAGAAGGAGATTGAGGAAGATACAAGAAGATGGAAGAACCTCCCATTTTCATGAATTTGAAGAATCAATATAATAAAAATGACCATCCTCCCCAATGTAATGTATAGATTTAATGCAATCCCAATTAGAATCCCCACAAGCTTCTTCATAGACTTAGATATAAACATCCTAAATTTCATATGGAGAAACAAAATACCAGAGATACCCAAAGCAACCATGAGCAAAAATACCAATATAGGGGGGATTACCATACCAGACTTCAAAGTATGTTACAGGACCATAGTCATAAAAACAGCCTGGTATTGGCACAAAACAGACCTGTAAATCAATGGAACAAAATTGAGGATGCAAACCTAATCACATCCAATTTCATCCAACTAATATTCCACTAAAGGGCCAAGAGCACTCAGTGGAGGAAAGATAGTGTCTTCTGCAAATGATGTTGGCATAACTGGATCACCACTTGTAGAAGAATATAACTAAACCCATACTTCTCATCATGTACAAAAGTCAACTCCAAATGGATCAAAGACCTCAATGTGAAACCCAAAACCTTGAAAATGTTAGAAGAAAACATTGGTAGTAACCTACGAAACATAGATAAAAGAAAAGTCTTTCTAAATCACACAGCAGCTGCACAAACAATGTCAACAATTGACAAATTGGTCCTTATTAAACTTCAGAGCCTCTGTACAGCAAAAGAAACAATCAAAGAAGTGAAGAGAAAACCAAGAGTGGTTCTTCACCAGTGATACATCTGATAGAACAATGACATCCAGGGTATATAAACTACTCAAAAAATAAATAAAAGGAGGAAGAAAACAAATGATCTACTTAAAAGAAAGAGTAAAGAGCTGAACAGAGACTTCACAAATGAAGAAGTAAAGGTGCCTGAAAAACATCTGAAAAAGTGTTCAACATCACTAATAAGTAAAGGAATGCAAATTAAAACCACTTTAAGATTTCATCTTACTCCAGTAAGACTAGCTATGATCCAGAAAACAAAGGATACCAAATGCTGGGAGGTTGTGGGGAAAGGGGAGCACTCATCCACTGCTGGTGGGAATGCAAACTTGTGCAACCCCTATGGAAAGCAGTGTGGAGAACTCTTAAGAAGCTGAAAAGGAGCCTACCAAGTGACCCAGTCATACCACTCCTCGGTATATACCCACAAAACATCCTATTGCAGAGATACATGCTCATCTATGTTTATTGCAACTCTCTTCACAATACTGAAGAGCTGGAAGCAACCTAAGTATCCCTCAACTGAAGAGTGGATAGAGAAAATGTGGTACATCTATACAATGGAATTCTATGCAGTGGTAAAGAAAGATGACATCATGAATTTGCAGGTAAATGGATGGAACTCAAAGCTATTATGTTAAGTGAAGCAACATAGTCCTAGAAAAACAAATACAAGTGGTATCCCTCATTTGTGGATGCTAACACCAAATATCTAGTTGAAAGGCAAGCTGAGCAACGTTATATTTCTTTTTATCTTCATAACTGGTGAGGAAATAGACTTTCCAAGATCATGGAATGTAGCAGTGTTGAATATTCAATTGAGACATGTTCTAATTAAGTTTTAAAAAGTTAATGCAAGGGGCTGGAGAGATGGCCTAGCGGTTGAGACCCGATCGCTCTTACAGAGGACCTGGGTTCGATTCCCAGCACCCACATGGGAGCCGAGAACTGTCTGAAACTCCAATTCCAGGAGAACTCCAGTTTCAGGGGAATCCGACACCCTCTTCTGACCTCCACGGCATTGCACGACATGGGTGCACAAACTTGCATACAGACAGTACATTCATACACATACAGAAATAAATAAAATTAATTAAAAAAAAGTTAATGCAAGCCGGACATGGTGGAGTGAGCTTTTAATCTCAACACTCAGGACACTGAGGTAGGGGGATTTCTGTGAGAGCCAGGCCAGCCTGGCTACATAGTGACTTCCAGGTGGGCAGAGACTACGGAGATGCTGTCAAAAAAAAAAATCAATGTTGGTGATAGTTTTTAATCTCTATAAAATTTCAACCATGCAACACAAATTATAACACAAAGTAAAAAAAGGGAGTTAATTTTAATTATTATTAGACTTTACCACTTAAATATGATAGCAGAAAGGAGGATGTAGCTTGAGGATATTTGCAATTGATGAACTATGAAGAACCATCTAGAATATTAAATCTGAGAAGAAAAAGGAAACAGGTAAGGAAGTCTGTGCAGCAGATTCTATTAAGAATGAGAAGTGATGTCTTAGAAGATCTATAAATAGTATAGTTGATGCGTAGTAACAGAGACAACACAACGACTATATGGATTTAGTTAGCCATTGGAAGATATTATTAAAGAAGCAGGAATACCCAAAAGTCTGTACTAGTGGGAAAGTAGAGATGGTTTGGAAGTACATTTGAGCACAGAGAAAACATTGATCCATATGTCCCTCACTCCTCCAGGTTCTGAGGCTGAGGGGGAGGGGGAGAGAGAGAGAGAGAGAGAGAGAGAGAGAGAGAGAGAGAGAGAGAGAGAGACTTTCCCTTCATAACGTTACAATTAGATGCTGTCTTCAGGACATTTCTTATTAATGTCTAGAAAAGCGAGACTATCGAGAAAACACGTAATTGATAGAGAGTGGAGTGATGTTAAATGATATGGGTTCTCAACAGCAAAGAGAAATAGAGTAGTTGATCAAATTAAGAGGATTTACCATTTTATTTATTTATTTATTTTTAGTTAGTTAGTTAGTTATATTTTATATGTATGAGTTTTTTGCCCACAAGTATGAAAAGGCACCATGCACATTTAATGGTAGAGGCCAGAAGAGTGCATCTGCTCTCCTGGAACTAAACTTATGGATGGCTATGTACCTCCATATGGGTCCTAGGAACTAAACCTGTGTCCTCTACAAGAGCAACCAATGCTCTTAATGGCTGAGTCACTTCTCCAGCCACAAATTAGGAGTATTTAAAACTGTTGCTAAAGAAATAGAATAATCTGTAATTTCTTAAAAAAATAGAAAAATACAGAAAACCTCCTTTCAGAAATTACACTTAAGAGAACATTGTGTCATATTATCAAACTTAAGCATCACATAAATTAGTCAAAAGATACATCTCTTAAATCTCAAAAATACTCCGTTTACTTTATTTGCTTTCTAGTGAAGTTGCTGAAATGAAGCTCTGATTTCAGAAATCAAAAAACATGATATTGAAAAATTAAAAAGGAAAAATTATTAATAACATGAGGTGTTTATTTCCTCTGTGTCATGAGGTTCCCACCTCCCAAGTCACCAGCCTCAAGGCCCTAGGTATGGCAGTCATGCCCAGCCAGTGGCTCCACTGGTGGGGGTGCAAAGAGGGAAGTGGAAGGGAGCAGAACAGTCCCCAAGAAGGTGGTAAACCCTAACAGACCTAAACTCTTCAGACCTAACAGGTCTGAAGAGACCCTGGAGTTGTATCAGTGAGCAAAATTCATTTATTGCAGGCGTTTAAGCACTTATATACTTTTATTGGACTCTTTGACCAGGAGGTGGGCAGGACAGAGGAGAAGCATATGTGTGTCCTGCAATGGGTAAGTTTTATGGCAGGAAAACCACTGTAGCCTCTGAGATCAGCCTATGGTTTGCGCCACTTGCGTCCAGAGGACAGGGTGGACATGTGTCAGGAGGGATAAGACTTGGGAATGCTACTCTTCAAGCTGCACTCCCCTGGGGGCTGGGCAGCAAATGCCTGATGTCTGATATGAGGGGTGGGAGCAAGCAGTTCTTACGTCCTGCTGACCTCCTAGGATTTCAGAGTGGAATCTACTGGAAGGTTATTGGGGAAAGAAGCCCACTCTCTTACATTCATCCATAATGGATTAACCTGGCCCCACAATGCAGCACTGACTAAGGGATTTTAAAAAAGACAGAAAATAAATTAATCTGAAAGTTATGAAAGAAAAGAAATGAGAAGGGAGAGAGGAAGAAAGGAAAGGAGCGAATAATGAAAAGCAACACACATGCATATTGCACGTATACATGCATAAACCAGTATGCTGCCAAGGGGCCTTTCCTACAACTACCCATAGTATCTATTATTAAGGGAACATTTTATTTCTTTCTCTGTGATCCTTTTTTATATTTTTGTTTTTGCTTGTTTGTTTGTTTGTTTGGTTGGTTTTTTTGAGACAGGGCCTCCTTGTAGCCCCAGCTGTCCTGAAACTCACTATGTAGACCAGGCTGGGGTTGAACTCACAGAGATCAGCCTGCTTCTGCTTCCCGAATGCTGGGATTAAAGACATGTACCACCCCCAACTTTTTTTTTTTTTTAAGACATGGTCTCAATATATTCCCAGCTGGCCTGGATCTGACAACTATCAGCCTGCCTCCTCTTCATAAATGCTGATATTGAAGGTGTACACCCCCAAGCCAGACTTTCAAGTTACATGTTCATAGCTTTAATTGCTTATGGCCTTTGGAATAATATCAAATATAGCTTTGTGTGATAGTTAATATTAACAATTTGGCGGGATCTTGACTCACTGAAGAGTCAAGATTTCTGACACATTTGTGAAGCATTTTCTACTTTAATTGAAATGAAATGACCCTTTCTAAGTGTGGACAGCAGCATATAAAATGAGAAAACGAGCCAAGCACCATCACTGATCTATTTCCTGATTGTGAATGCATTGTGACCTGCCATCTAAACCTCCCGCCACCATGAATTTCCTGCCTTGATGGGCTGTAGCCTGAAATTATGAGCCAACATAAACCCTACTATGCTTAAGTAAATGTTTTCTGGTCTTTTATCACACACAGCAATGAGATAAAACAGTAACTAGTAACTAATCTTGTATAACAAGATTTTGACTCATCTATAGGAATTTCAAGGTGCTATGTCAACGTCAAATTAGTTGTTTTCCAAATCTCTTAAGATTAGGGTTAAAACCCTTGAAATGGAGGAAAGAGAGATAATTAAGAGGACTGGCTGCCTTGCAGCAGACCCAAGTTCAATTACCAGCACCATATGGTAGCTAATAACTGTCCTAAACTATAGATCCAGGAGATATGACATCTTCTTTTGGCTTCTGTGAGCATTAAGAAACATGGCTATACTTACATACATACAGGTAAAATAGTCATACAAATCAAACAAACAATCTCTGAAGTGATGGAAATGTTTAATTTATTAGCTGTTCTTGTTTGCATACATCAAAGTATGCACTTTAATGCAATAATACTTTGTCATGGGATTTACTGAGGTAGAGAAATGGTAAATGTTGCCTCAGTAACAACAGTTTTTGAGAGCTTGCTTGGAGGTTTTAGCAAGACAGCACACCTCCTCATACAGCTTTGACTTAAGACTGATCCTCCTGAGTAGGGGAAGGTTGTCCTCTGACCAAGTATGCACCTTCAGGAGGGATGAACTTGGAGAGCTGAAGGAACGAGGGACCACATGACCAGCCTACCAGATCAGCCAAATCAGCCCTGGTAATCCATGGGTGATATATCTCCTTCACATCCCAACTTGGAGTTTTTCATTGAAAATCCTTGAATGACATCTAGACTCAATAACTGTTTATTTTTTTAATATATTTATTTATTTATTTTTTAAGGGATTCTACAATACAATGACACAGTTGTTTGCAGATAGCATTGATGTCACTCATTATGTCATACAATCAGGTAATTGGTGCATTTTGCAAGTATCTATGTCCAAATTTTGAACAACCCAAGGTTCCCATACACCAGTTGGAGAAGCTTGTATGCACAGACAGGTTGATCAATCAGGAGTCCAGACTATATTCCTGTAGTCTCATGATTCACCCCTATCTCTCCACAGCCCTTACAATCTTACACACCCCTCTTCCGAGTTTGTTCCCCTTCTTTGGGAATGGGCAAAGTGGGTGAGAAGAAAACAGTCTAACTTTGGATTGTCATTTTGGACTCCATCTGTTCAGGTTGTTTTCCTTCATGGTTGACAGCTTTCCATTGATACCCTTTTAGTCATAACAAAGCACAAGCTATTGGATGTACAGGCTTTAAAGTACCACTTATTCTGTCAAGCTAACTGTGAGCATAGACACAGATGCTTGGATGGTATGCTAATCCACAAACTTGTGGTTTCTCTTATAAAGGGTGACAAGTTCTTATGTGGCTTATAACATCTCCTAACCACTAGAGGACATAACTTTGGCATCGCTATGAGTTATTCCTCCAAGGAGAGAGCCAATAGCCAAATAGATGGGATATATATATATATATATATAGATATATAATATATATATATATAGACACTTGGCTGCCACTGTTGCACACAGTATCTCCAGGCTGTTGAGGTGGTAGCTGATATTGACGGAGGAGTCTTGCTTTTCCCAGGGAGACCAATATTTTGCTGTATTGCTTTAGTGGCCTTTGGTAACGCTACTCTAGCCTTTGCGAGGCCAGTTATACACTAGCAAGTGACGTCTCATAACATTTTTCATGCTCACCAGGTCTTCGACAACAGGGTCTTACTGCCTTTCTCCTGCATATACCCATTTAGGCAAAAGGCCTTATAATTTGGGGGGGGCAGGTTTGAATCCCCTAGCCCACTCTCTAGGCAGAATAATCATGCTGATATAAGCTTTCCTGTAGTTAATATAATTTTGGCTTAATCAACATAAACACTTTATATTGAATTTGGCTCTAGAAGAGAATTCCTTTCACAGTTCCTATGCCTATCAACAGTTAATACGTTATGCCGTTTTATAGGAAATTACCACTGTAACGTGCTCTAGTACAGTTAGGGGTGTCATACCATCATGTTTTTCTTTTTCCAAAAAAAAAAAAAAAAGGTGGAGGTAGGAAGGTTCCAGCATCTGGAAGGTAAACTTCTTAGGGTCCATATTATAAACAGTCAACCCCATATTATTCAGAGAGATTGCTCAGTGTTCCGTGACTCAGGCAGTCTGAGGTTCCTCATCCTTAATGTTCAGATGGGTCAACCTCTCTGCTGGCATTCCCAGTCATCCTGCACAGCCATAAGATTGTATTTTTCAGGCATTTAGATTGGTGATTTTTAACCTATGGGAACATAAAATTCTCCTCCATTGTTAGTTTCAAGATCAGAAAAAATTGAACATTTATCAATAGGATTGGAACACAGAGGTTTTCCATTTGTATCCCAGAAGGATAGTACCCCACCTCCCCCACATCCCTCTTTTTTTTTTTTGTTAGGATTTTTGTTTTGACCTAGAGAGCCTAAGTTGTATTACACATACCATAAACAGGCCAAGGCATAAGCTTTCATTATTTACCCAAACTGGTTCTCATTGTATTGTATGCTACTTATTTGGGAAGGAAATTTAGATTAGTTCTTTTAAATCATCCTACAAGTAAAATAAAGTGTTTATATGTGATGTTGTGTAATGCCGAAAAAATGTATAGGCAATTTGTATACCTTACAAACCCGATTCTACAAATTATGAATAAACCAATTCCCATCGTTATATTCCCCAATTAGTTTCAGGGTTCGGACCAGGTACACCAAAAACCTACACCTAAATTTAACTAATCTAAACAATTCACTAAGCCTTAAAATATCCTATACTTGGTGGATAAAGCTTGGGCAGAGTTGAGTACCTGCTAAATAAATTTTACCTAATAAACACTTTGCTCTTTAATGCTATATGACTGGACTAAGACTTCTACTTATTTGGGAAGTAAGAATTTAAGCTTAATTCCTTTAAGTTTTCCTACAAGTAAAAGAAAGTGTTACACTGTGATGTTGTGTATTTCAGAAATAAACAGTTATCACAAAAGAAATAACTGTTTATTTTTTACTTGATTTGATTCAAATTAAATTTCCACTGATAAGTAAAAGTATAAAATCATACCTATAACTAAAATTCAGTACAATGTAACTCCGTGTCATGGCTTAATCATGTTCAGCTTTCTAGTTTTTTTTCAAACATTTATGTTGTGTGAATTTTCTTTGAAAGATAAAAGAAATAATTCATCAGAGTCTAGCTTGGTTCATTTCTCCCTTTAGAAGAGACTTCTTGGGCCTAGAGAGATAGCCTAGCAGTTAAGCGCACCAACTGCTCTTGCAGAGAACCCAGGTTCAATCCCCAGCACCCACATGGTGGCTAAGAACTGTCTGTAACTCCAATTTCAGGAGAACTCCAGTTCCAGGGGAATCTGAGACCCTATTCTGACCTCTGCAGCATTGCATGACATGGATGCATGAACCTACATGCAAACAGTACATTCATACACATATAAAAATAAATAAAAAATAATAAAAAACTAGACAAAGAAGAGACTTCTTAAATTAGGAAGAAACAACTAAACAAATCTTCTCCTTACCTCTGTATCTTCCATTCCTTCTGCCCCATCTTCTATAATGACTCCTAAGCTTCATAAGAACTCATATGGCTTTCTCATGCTTGTCTTCCACTGGTAGCCATTACCTATTCTAAGCAGACTGACAGATAACAAGCTTCCACAGTAACTTGTCCACTATAATAAACAACTTTTCCTCCACAGCTGAGGCTGTCATCAACAAGAAAGTTTAAAAGGTAGTGTGAATGGTACATCATGTCTGTTCAACAAATGATAGCAGTTGTCTCCCCAGTCTCTACCCCATCACGGGCTCAGACACTGGAACTGACCTGTGGAATGCACCTTAAATCCACTTGAACAGCAATGGATTCCACCCGTAGGGACTGCACTGCTACTGTACTACTATTGTACTACTGCACTGCTATTGTACTACTGGGCACCGCTTGCCAGGTATGTCTGTAGTGCAGCACTCTGGGCCCATAATTTAGCAGAATTTCCAACAACAATTTGGCCATAGCATGCTTCACAGACCCTTCTGGCAATACATAAACAGGCCAGCAAAAAGAGAGCATTCATTTCAGTCCCCTCCTGATTTGTCTATGTGCTGTAGCCAAAGAGTATGGAATATTCGGCAGTTGGGACTTACCATGCAGTTCTGTGTGTAACCACCTGCAGTGATAATGGTGTCTGGGTGTGTGAGGACTTAGGGACTCCCTGACCAACAAGGCACAGGCAGATACACCACATTATTCAGCTGAATGGATCCTGGAAGTGCCTACTTAAATCCATGGAGGGTGCCGTTACTCAGACACCTTACTGTTGCTTTGACTATTGTTTTGGATGCATTTCCAACCCTACACATAGTTTTATGTAATGAAACAGTATTTCCAGTATCTCTTAAGTTTCACCATTTTCTGTTCCAAGTAAATGGCAATTGATATTCAGATGTAGATGCTAGTGGGAGACTTAAAACCAAGGCTGGCAACTTCTGCTAGAATCAAGAAGACAAGATATTTGTTCTCGGGCTGGAGAGATGGCCTAGCAGTTAAGAGCGCCGACCGCTCTTACAGAGGACCCGGGTTCGATCCCCAGCACCCACATGGTGGCCGAGAGCCGTCTGAAACTCCAGTTCCAGGAGAACTCCAGTTCCAGGGGAATCCGAGACCCTCTTCTGACCTCCGCGGCATTGCACGACACGGGTGCACAGACTTGCATGCAGACAGTACATTCATACACATACAGAAATAAATAAAATAAAATAAAAAGTATAAAAAAAAAAGATATGTGTTCTCTCCCTTCCTACTCAATATAGTGCTTGAAGTTTTAGCAAAAGCAACAAGGAAAGTGAAAGAGATAAAAAGGAGATAAAATTGGGAAGAAAGAAGTCTTAGTGTCCTTATTTGCAGGTAATATTATCCCATACGTAAAGACTCTAAGATTCCAACAGAATACTCTGGAGCTGATAGACACATTCCACAAAGTAGCAGGATTCACAAATCAGTAACCTTCCTATATATCGACCATAACCATACTGAGAAAAGAGCAGGGAACAATGGGCCATCGTGACATAACAATAAAACTTTTTGAAGTTTCTTTTCTTTCTCCTAGGCTACATGCCAAGCGCCCCTTCCAGTTATTAACAATGCTTTTTACTTTTCCCTATAGATTTTGTTAAGATAGGCTGTATATATTAATAATATATAATATATAATATATAATATATACTATTATCAATCTAGACCATGTTTCCCCCCTCTTTGCCCCCCACCCCTACCAGAGCTCATGCCTTCTTCCAAACAAGCTTGTCATCTCTTTCTAGTCTTTCTCAATATTCTCCATTTGGAAGTGACTGTTTTGAGCAGAATATTCACTGTTTAGTCAGATTCGTTGAATTGCAAGTCCTTTTTGTCCATGTTGTTGTGTGGGTGTTTTCCAATATGGGCATCACTCTCAACTGCTTTTTACAAAAGCTCAAGGGGCCGTTTACAAGAAATACTTACAACTAGGTAATATTTCACTAGCATCCAACAGATGAGGGATACCATTCGTCATTTGTTTTTTCCAAGACTGTGTTACTTCACTCGGCATGGTGTCCTCTAGCTCCACCCATTTGTCCTGCAAAGCTCATGATGTCATCTTTCCTTTACTGCCACATCGAACTCCATTGTGTAGATGATACCGTAACCACATTTGCTCTATCCACTCATCAGTTTGAGGTGCATTTGGGTTTGGTTCACAGCTCCTTTGCTATTGTGAAGAGAGCTGCAATAAACATGGCCGTGCATGTATCTCTGTGGTGGCGTAAGTCTTGAGGGTACATGCCCAGGAGTGGTATGGCTGGGTCGGGTGGCAAGTTCATTCCAAGTCTTCCAAGGGTTCTCCACACTGCTTTCCATAGTGGCTGTACGAGTTTACATTCCCACCAGCAGTGGATGAGTGTTCCCCTTTCCCCACAACCTCTCCAGCACTTGGTATCATTTGTTTTCTTGATCCTAGCCAGTCTTATTGGAGTAAGATGATATCTTAAAGTGGTTTTGATTTGCATTTCCTTAATGATTAGTGATGTTGAACACTTCTTAAGGTGTTTCTCAGCCATCTCTAATTCCTCACTTGTGAAGTCTCTGTTCAGCTCTTTGCTCCATCTATTGAGTGGGTCATTTGTTTTCTTTCTTCTTTGTTTTTTGAGTAGTTTATATATTCTGGAAATCAATGCTTTGTCAGATGTATCTGCAGTGAAGGTTTCCTCCCACTCTGTGGGATTTCTCTTCATTTCCTTGATTGTTTCTTTTGATGTACAGAAGCTTTTGAGTTTAATGAGGTCCCATTTGTCAATTGTCGATCTTATTTCTTGTGCAGCTGCTGTCTGATTTAGGAAGTCTTTCCCTACACCTATGTCTTGTAGTCTGCTGCCAAGCTTCTCTTCTATCACTTCCAGTGTTTGGGGTTTCACGTTGAGGTCTTTGATCTGCCTGGAGTTGACTTTTGTGCAGGGCGAGAGGTAGGGGTTTAATCTCATTCTTCTACAAGTGGTGATCCAGTTTTGACATCACCACTTGCTGAAGATGTTGGCTTTTCTCCATTGCATCTTTTTGACCCCCTTGTCAAATATGAGATGGCTGAAATTGTATGTGCTCAGGTTTGGATCTTGGGTTTTGTTCCATTGGTCAACAGGTCTGTTTTTGTGCCAGTATCAGGCTGATTTTATGACTATTGTCCTGTAGTATAGTTTGAAGTCTGGTATAGAGATCCCTCCTGTGTAGCTCTTTTTGAGATCTTTAATCTTTAAAAGATTTAAATTTCCTACTGTTGATATTTTGGACCAAATACTTTTTTTTTTTTTAACTGGGAGATGACTTGTACACTACAGAATACTTAGTATAATTTTCAAGTACTGCTTATTTGGAGTGGGTACTAGGCACAGTTGTCACACTCAAAAATAAGAAGGCTAAATGTCCACAGGAGAAAAAGATAATATATGCATATCTGAAGAAAATGAGTATGTATTATGAAAATATAAACGATGAAGAGGAAGATATCTTATAATAATTCATTAATAGGTATTATAATCTAGGGAAATACTCCTTACTACATATTAGTGGATGGGAAGTTGAAACCTATACCATTTTTTCAACTGTAGATTAAGCATATTGTTTAGATAAAACCAAACCAAAATGGCAGCATTTGTTGTTGAAAACAAAGAAACATAAATGAAATAGACATAAAGTGGCAGGATGAGGCTTCGCTTGGCTAGAGCAATATAAGGGTCCAGCCCCACTACCCCAGATAACCTTGATAAGGCCTCAAGGCTCTGCCTTGATGTTTTGGGCAAAACACTGTCACATTACTTTAGTGATGTGGAGAACACACCTTGGTTTCAGTGACCCAACAGGCTGTAATTTCCTGCACACCCCAGACCCCCATTCCTGCCACACACACACACACACACACACACACACACACACACATAAATATACAAATATAAAAGAAAAATTAAAAGAAATTTTTACTATGACTCTGAGGAGATATGTGACAACCAGTGTTTCGGCATCCAGGTGTGTACACTCCACACATTTGGTAAGTGGATCCTGCTAAGAAGACATGAAATGATTCAGATGAAAATACAGAGATCGAGGGTGGCTAGATGGCTCAGAAGTTAAGAACTGGCTGCTCTTGAAGAGGATTTCTGACCCCAGGGGCATTGCCTGGCATGGGTGCACTTACACACTCATACAATAAAAAAATAAAAAAGGAAAAATACAAATAGTGCTATTTAAAAATTCCACAACTAAATGATGGTTGGGTCTGTTGTCTTCCCATGTAAATTTTCTACCTGGAAAAGCATCCATTGTTAATCATTTTCCTTTGCTCAATTCAGATCTGTATGTACATTTAGTGTCATGAATTTCAATGTGAAAAATAATGTGAAATATAGGATATGTACATGCATGTGTGTTTGTGTGTGTGTGTGTATGTTACTTACAGAAACCAGATTTATGAGGTCCCACCAATATGGAAAAAACCCTTCTGTAACCTAGTCTAATGTAAGGGGAGCTCCCTTGTGGCCATACCAGTGATAATTTATTCTTTGGGTTGAGACTACACTAGATTAATGGGGTTGTTTGAGGACAGGGTGTGTTCTGGGTGTAAAGAGCTTCAGTGGGTTGCTCTCCATCTAGAGGCGCATGTAGGAAAAGCATTGTACTTGAGATGATGTCAGGATGGGAAAAGCGGAGCTCAGAGGAATCTGGAACCGGCTGTAAACTTTGTTTTCTTACCCCAGGAATGGCAATGAAGTGACAGGATTTGCTGTTAATAAACCTCAGCAAATACTTTGATAGTTAATTTCGATTGTCAACTTGGAAAGCTTGAGAATCAGGAGGTAAAGCTCTGTCACAGATAAGAGGAAGAGGGATTTTCTAGATAGGGTTATGTGAGCTGGGAGGACCCTTTCTAAATATGGAAGCACCTGCCTGCGGTCTGGCATCCCAGATGGAGCAAAAAGCAGAAACGAGTTGAGCAGTACCACGCCTCTATCTCTGTCTCTGACTAGTAGTATAATGTGAACAGTACCACGCCTCTCTCTCTGTCTCTGACTAGTAGTATAATGTGAGCAGTACCATGCCTCTCTCTCCATCTCTGACTAGTAGTATAATGTGAGCAGTAGTAGCATGCCTCTCTCTCTGTCTCTGACTAGTAGTATAATGTAAACAGTAGTACCATGCCTCTCTCCATCTCTGGCTAGTAGTATAATGTGAGCAGGAGTAGCACACCTCTCTCTCCGTCTCTGACTAGTAGTATAATGTGAGCAGTACCACGCCTCTCTCTCCGTCTCTGACTAGTAGTATAATGTGAGCAGTAGTAGCACACCTCTCTCTCCGTCTCTGACTAGTAGTATAATGTGAGCAGTTGCCTCGCCTGCTGCTGCCAGGAGGACAGCGTCCTCAGACTGGGAGCCACACTAAATGCTTCCTTCTTTAAGTTGCTTTGTGAGATATGACATCACAGAAGCAAAAAGAGAAAAAATAAAGAACTAATATTTTAATGATTCTTTTTCATCTCTCTTTCATTTATGTGTTGTGCTCCATAACTTTCATACCCAGGATCATATAAAATGATTTTGAAACACAACTCCACATAATTTCCTAACCACATTGACTAACTATACACAAATCATCAAGCTTAAAGTAATTTCTGCATCCATTTTATTCTTCCATCCCATTAGCAGCCTTAAATCTAGTAAGCAACAGTGCTCCTATTGACAGAGGCCTGGGCCAGGGACTCATTAAGTTCTGTCTTATTTTTTTTCCCTTAGAAAGGTGCCAAGCCTAAAACAATTTTCCCATGCAAGATTTAGCATGGAAGGAATTATTGAAACCACAGGGTGGAAATTAATGATTAGCTTGATATGCTATTTGCATACCAGCAGGAGAAAAGGCTCAGTGAGCTATGATCTGAAGTAGAATATGTCATTCTGGAAGTTGTAAGTGATACGATGGAGAAACAATGCGGTGATACAGGAGGGGAGAAGGAATGAGCTATTACAGGAGGCGAGGAGACAAGCATTTAAATTATGAGGACAGGACAATGAGACAGCTTGAGCTGATGTGCAAGAATGCAGACTGAAAGACACTTGTTAGTGAAAGCAGACAGGAAGCCATCCATCAACGGAGGAGGCAGATTGCCCGCACCAGGAAGAGGAGGCTGAGTAGGACACAGAAATGCTTTCCTACTTGGATAAAAGAGGTAAATTCATTGTAAGCATTTCCTTGGTTACATGACATCTTTAGGCTGCCAAGAACAAAGGCTCACAATTCTGTAAATTACTGTAAAAAATGAGAATTAGGGATTTTTTTTTTTTTTGCATGATATACAAAAAAGAAAAAAGAAAAAAAAGAAAGCTACTCAACACTGTTTTGGCACAGGCAGGTTTGAAATCGCAATTTTTTTTTAATTTTATTTATTTTTGTATGTGTATGAATGTACTGTCTGCATGTAGGTTTGTGCACCCGTGTCGTGCAATTCCACAGAGGTCAGAAGAGGGTCACGGATTCTTCTGGAACTGGACTTCTCCTGGAATTGGAGTTACAGACGGTTCTTAGCTGCCATGTGGGTGCTGGGGATCGAACCCGGGTCCTCTGCAAGAGCAGTCAGTGCTTTTAATCCCTAAGCTATCTCTCCAGCCCCCATCAATCAATTTTTAAAGAATAAGTATATATTAACAGAGAGAGCGTGCTAAAACTTGCAACCAATGGCCTGTTGTAAAACCCTGGGTTTTTTGGAAGGAAAGGTGTGAGTTTTGCTGTTAGGTGCTGTTGTTACCCTGACTGTGATATACAACAAATCTTGCCAAAACACCACTCCTCTATGTGTCTGCTCTGAAGAAATTTGGTTGGGAAAATGGAAGAAACACAAGTAGAAAAGCAGAGGAAAGGAGAATTATATTTCTCCATTTTTAATTAAATTTTTTTTTATTTATTTCTGTATGTG